>JAUMHN010404084.1:0-15400 GCA_032360265.1 Heliamphora ciliata
TATATGGTCTTGAAATTATGGGTTAGAGTGCAATTATAGTTCTTTAGTGGTGTGAACTATAATTTAGTGTTTTATGAAAATTACAGAAACTGTTACTTATTTTCCATAATTGCAGATACCGCTATGAGGTTTGTTTAATTGCAAAAACCGATGATACTTGTCTGTGTTTCACTAGAAGTCTTACTCATAATTACTTCCTAGGTCCCTGCTGTAGCCTTATATATATGCGGGTAGGTTGAACTAGTTTCATAACTTATCTTGTAAGAAAAAAAACTGTCTTGGTTCTGTCGATACGAGTTCTCAGAGGATTATAACCCACACCATATCTAGGAATCGCATAAAGGGAATACAATAGAAGATCTGACAGGAGCTTCAACTCGAATTCAAATAGTAGTTGAAGATTCGACTGGTAAAAAGGTATTTTTCTAAATTAAATTCGGATGCACAAGTTTTATTTTGATCGTTCATTATCAAAAGTTTTTATCTGGAGCCCATTTTGGCGTTTGCCCGTCTAGTTAATTTTTTCTATTAATCGTTTACAAAAATAAAGATCTTGGCAGTCTTACCTCCAACAATTAGTATTAGAGCCGTTTTGTTTTTTATTTTTGGTTATCGAGGCCGGATAGTTTTAGAACTGTTACAAATTTTATTTTGCAGATGTTCTAATCCCGATTTTATAATTGTTATTTATTTTTTATGTTTGATTGAATGGTGTGAATGATAATTTTTTATTTTAATCACGGGGGTTGACCGTGATAGATCGAATGTGAGCATTTGGCACATATAATCGATGTAATAGCTAGTTTTATGTTTTTAAATATCTGTTTAGATTATTTAAGAACTAGTTGAATATGTCCAAGAACACGAAGAACAGAGGCGGCACCGACGGTGGTTCGGGTTTTAACGGGCCACAGATCGCGATAAGTTTTTAATAGTTTTAAACGGTTTTTTCTGGTGAGTTTTTTTGCAGTATTTATGTATAAAAAATAGCATAAAAATAAGTCAAAAATAGAAAGAAAAAATCACTAAAATAGCCCAGTTTGGGCAGCTTTGCCAGCGACGGTTCGGTGACAGTTTTTATGATTTTTTGAGCCATTTTGGGACTATTTTTTGGAAAAATTTTAAACATAAAATAGCAGTAAAACATACCTCAAAAAAATTGTGAAAAAAAAGAAAAAAATTGGACCAAAATCACAACCCAAACAGGCGGCAAACAGGCTTGCAGCGGCGGCGCCTGACGGTAGCAGCTTCAAGGCAATTTTTTGGCAATTTTTCGAGTTCTTTCTTAACTATTTTTTTGTCAAAAAGATTGTACTTCTGAAAGCTTTCTTTTGATATAAAGTACGTCGAGAACAGAGTTCGGATGAGGTCGAAACGGTATTAGGAAGTTGGCGGTTAAAGGCAGCGGCGCTGGGTGCGGCGGCAGCAGCTTTGGGAAGTGTTTGTTATACCCGTGTGAGCTAGTCTTGCTTTTCTACCGAAGTGTTGCCCGTTAGAATCCTAGTTCGAACCGGTCTCTTGAGGGTTAGAACGGTTTTCTTACCGGAATGCTGCCCGTCTCTCCCCCGTCTCTCCGTTTAGATGAACCTTCCCTTTAAAATCTAGTTGATCCCCATCTTAGCCATCATTCTAGTTTTTGGGTCGTGTTGTTGTTATGCTGCCAGCATGAGTCTGGCAGGGGCTCTATTTTAGCTTCCGTGATTATCTGCTTATGATTTGCTATTTCGGGTATCTGGGATGTTTGCTATCTATCATCAGAACTCTTGACCAGAAAGTGTTTGATACAGGTTATTCTGCTTTTGGGATCCAGGTTTCACTGTGGATTTACCATTGGGCTGGGAAAAGTATAGTCAACACGCGTCTGGCTGAGATCAGGATCAGGTAGACTTTATAGGTTATCTGAACAGTCATCTGAAATGGCAGAGAACGAGGTGAACTTGACAGCTCTGATGAGAACCATTACTGAGACACAAAGAGCTATGGAGCAGCAGACCCAAGCTCAAAACCAATGTCTGGCGCAGATCCTGGCAATTCAGGCTCGTATACCCATTGTAAATAGATAGCCAGATGACACAAATGAGAACGGTGAAGACTTCTGGAATGATAATCAAGAGCAGGATGGCCCACAAGTTATTGTACCACCTCGAGTTTCCCGCCCGATAGTAGTAGAAGAAGAGAACACTGCCCAGTCTAGGGAATCTGCGCTGGCGAAAAGATCGATCGAATGGAAAAGGTGTTGAGAAAGGTTAAGGGTGTAGAAGAATACATGCTGGATGTAGGTGGCTTGTGTCTATTCCCAAATGGCAAACTGCCCCAAAAATTCAAAATGCCAGAGATGGAGAAGTTTAATAGCACCGGAGACCTCCAGATTCATTTGAGAATGTATGTCAGAACTCTGTCCCCCATGGGGATTGATGATCAGCTCAAGGCCCAATTGTTCCACCGATCGCTTTCTGGGGCAGCACAAAGGTGGTTTCTCTCCCTAGAAGCGGCTAAGACTAGAACCTGGGAGGATATAGCTACTGCTTTCATTAGTCAATACGGCTACAATGTCTAGCTGGACGTGACCAGCCGAGAGTTGGAAATGACTCGTCAGGAAAATCGGGAATCATTTGTGGATTTTCTGACCCAGTGGAGGGGAAAGGCAGCTAGAATGACAAATCGACCAACAAAAAAAGAACAAGTAAGGATTCTAGTCAAGAATTTGCAATCCCCTCTGAAGTGTTATTTGATCACACAGCCGCTCTCCACATTCGAGCAGTTGTTTGATGCCGAAATTCAGATAGAAGATGCAATCCAGTCTGGTGATATTGAAGAGGTCGAGCCGAGCCAAAAGTCGAAAAGACCTTATCCATCTAACAACCAAAACCACCTCGCCTCTTCCACTAACCTTGTATCTCGCTCTAACGAGGTGAATTTGCTAAACCCCCAATCAGATCGACCGAATTCTTTACCTTCATCACTTCCTCCCAGAAATAACCAGTCGTTGCAGCCAAAAAAGCCAAGGAGAGTTTTCACTCCCCTTAATATCTCTCTGTCCACGGCCCTAAATCGACTTGTCGAGAAAGGACTGATAAAACTTCTTGATCCAATGCCGCCTTCTAACCCTTCACCGCTACGCTATGATCCCACCCAATATTTCTCATACCATCAAAGCCACGGACACCCAACCGATAACTGTCTGAAACTCCGTCATGACATTCAAGATCTCATTGACAATAAGGTCATTCCACCTCTATCTGCACCGAATGTCATAGCTGGTTTTTAAATTCTTGTATTTTGCATGATTTAAGTCTCGCGTCAAGTCGGAGTCTTGTAAGTTTTTGTTTTGTTCAGATCAGTTGGATTTTGAGTTCGAGGGCACGTCTGTCTGTGCACCCTCTTCTTTTGCTTTCGATTTTGTAATCCCTGTTCTCTTTGATATCAATGAAATAAACAAAAGCTCTGATTATCGTACTTTGCTTCTTTTATTTTGTACTATTTCTGATAATTTTCAATTCGAAGGGGATGTCCCTGAAAAATTAAAAGCTTTAATAAAAAGAGAAGAAGAAACGCGTGCCCAACCAATAATTGAATAAAATTTGTCAATAAATATGGGTAATGAAATTAACCCACAAATTGTCCAAATTGATTCTTCTTTATTTTCAGTTGAACGTGAACGATTAATGACTTTGTTCAAAGAATTCAAAGACATTTTTGCATGATCATACAAGGATATGCTCAGAATTAATCCCGATATTATCCAACACCATATCCCTTTGTATCCCAATGCCAAACCGGTCAAATAGAAATTGAGAAGGATACAGCCAGAATGGGCTCCGAATATCAAAGAAGAAGTCACCAAGT
The DNA here is from genome assembly GCA_032360265.1 of Heliamphora ciliata. Lineage (NCBI taxonomy): Eukaryota > Viridiplantae > Streptophyta > Magnoliopsida > Ericales > Sarraceniaceae > Heliamphora > Heliamphora ciliata. The sequence continues at coordinate 3,847 of JAUMHN010404084.1, forward strand.
AGATCAACGCTTACTTCCTTACGGTAACCAAGTATCCAAAGTAGGTGGCCAACATTGTGCCGATTTTAAAGAAGGTTGGATGCATCAGAGTCTGTGTGGATTTTTAGAATCTCAACAAGGCTAGTTCGAAGGACGAATTTCCATTACTGCACATTGACGTCTTGGTAGATAGCACATCGGGGCACATTCTTTTATCATGGCTTCTTCGAGTACAATAAGATCTTAATGGACCCTAAAGACAAAGAAAAGAAGACACTCATTACACCATGGGCCACCTACTGTTACCATGTGACACCATTTGATTTGAAGAATGCAGGGACAACCTACCAAAGGGCTGCCAATTCCTTGTTGCATAGCATGATACACAAGGAAGTCAAAGTGTTTGTAAACGATATGATTGTGAAGTCCAAAAGATCAAGACGGCCATATCATAGTGCTGCAGAAATTCTTTGAAAGGATCAAGAAGCATAAGACGTGGCTTAACTCGCAGAAGAATGGCAGAGGAATCGGATGGAAGACAATCTCTTATTCGATGAAAGAAGACTATAAATTCTATTCCACGTACAAGGGTGTCAAAAGAAGATAACCAAAGCGTACCCGGGACCTGAGAGAAGGTGGTTTGGTTCTTAAGGAAATCAAGGCTCCTATTTTTTATCCAAGAGAAAAGTTTAAGCCAAATTGAGTCGGCCCATATCTGATCAAGACTATTATGACCGGTGGTGCTGTAATCATCATGGATTTGGATGGTAACTTGTTTTCTACTCCAATCAACTTGGACCAGCTCAAAAAAAACCCTTGAGAGAAAAATAAAAATAAAATAAAAGCTCGCTAGGTTGAAAACTGAAAAGGCGACCTAGGAAAAAGGTAGAGCAGTTCGCAAGGCCGAAAACCCAAAAAGGCAACATTGGCAAAAGTTAGGGCATCACAAAAGGAGAGTGTTAATACCCGAGAGTAAATCGAGCTCGAACTACGTTACAGCCTGATTCCATTTTTTGGGATACGTAGGCAGCTTCTTTTAAGAATTCCGGCCATCTTCTTTCTTTTAGTCGTCTTTAAATCCGAGTAATGATCAATGCAAATTTTTCTTTGAGTTTTGATAATAAAGTTGTTTAATTGCAAGAATTGAAAAACTTTAAATAATTGGGAACCTTTTTCAGATAAACGTGAGATTTTCATTACTTCAGCTGCAATCACAAGGTTTTAAAAATAAAGGACGGGCACGTAAGTCCCAAACTCTAAATAAAAAAGAAAGCTACAAAATCCTAAAAGAAAAATAGATCTCTCAGATCCTCGTCCTCTTCGCTTCTTGTTCTTCTCCCTCTTCTCGGTTTTTGCTCTCTTTTTTCTGAACCAACCACGCCTTGTACTCCTCGGGGAGCTCCGTATGGGATAGCTCATGCATCTCCATTAGTGAACGAGATGGTCAAGCCTCCTAATACTGCACCAAAAATGGGGCCTGAAGGGAAGATGAATACATACGACCTCGTACGCCGTAAATATGATCTGACCTCGACCAAACTACCTCATGATCTGGTGTGGATAGTAGAAGGTGGATAGCTGTAAACCAATCGACAAGACATCTGGATGGTCCATAATGGTCAAAGTCATAAAAGGGATCTGTCACTAGGAGCACTATCAAGTAATGCCTCTTCTAGTCAGTAAATAAAGATATTATCTCCAAGCTGCCTCAGTAGTGCATATCGGATAAAAAGAACGATAAACAAAGGCAACAATGCTGTACCCTTTCGAACCCTATTTCTGTAGAAGATTTACTTTCTCTATCATCCAGATTTGAAAAGAGAGAAAAGAGGTAAGAATCGACAGAAATTAGCAAAAGGAGAGATATGTGGAAAAATAAAGAGAGATAGTGGAAAAAGGAGAGAAGAGCGATAAAATCTGAGAGAAATCAGCAAAAGGAGAGAAGAGCGGTAAAAATCGAGAGAAAATAGCAAAAGGAGAGAAGAGTGGAGAAAATGAGAGATTTGAGTTTGACCTTGAAGAAGCAGAGGACTACCGGAAAAAGATGTGATTACACCCGGGTAGATAACACTAGACCAATCAGGGTTGAGCCAAAACTAGGAGCACGAAATCCTTTTCTGTCCTTATTTGCTCAGCAATGTCCACCAGAATAGTGCTAACATGGCCGTCATAAGAAACTAGAAGGAACTGGGTAAGCAGATAGATGCATAGAACATAACGGCATCGTAATTGGAAGCTAAAAGGGCACCGATAGGGCAGAGTTTGTGTCTAGTGAATACCCATGGACGAAGAAAGAAACCTCTTGGCCAGTCAGAACACAAGGATGCATGATGAACATAGAAGGTATTAGCATGAACTCCTGTGGGACGAAATTAAGAATGATGGTGAACTCCTCTATAGTGAGGCATAACTTTTTAAGACCAAAACAGAAAACATGAGCCAGTGGATCCTAAAAGCTATGTGGCAGCCTTGCAATGGTTCGTTGATTCAAGCCCTAGTGCGCCAGGTAAATCTCTCAAGCCCTACAAACTAGGCACCCTAAGCCCTAGACAAACTAGGCACCCTAAGCCCTAGCGAGCCAGGCAAATCTTTCATGCCCTAAAGATTAGGCACCCTAAGCTCTGGTGTGCGAGGCAAATCCTTTTAACCGTAGGCTCATGTGTGAGTGACGATCCTTAGGTTCTCTCTAAACCCTAGTCCATAAGGTGTCTAGGTCCTAAGTTTAGAAGGTGTCTTAGGTTTCTCTCCAAACCCTAGTCTATAAGGCGTCTAGGTTCTAAGTCCAAAAGGTGTCTTAGGTTTTCCTCAAACCCTAGTCCATAATGCGTCTAGGTCCTAAGTCCAGAAGGCGTCTTAGGTTTCCCAAGCCCTAATGTGCTACGCATCTTATGTTCCAAGCCCTGGTGCGCCAGGCAAACCTCTCAAGCCCTAGAAGACTAGGCACCTAGTGCGCCTGGCAAATCTTGCACGTCCTAGTAGAAGACTTCGGACCCTAAGCCCTAATGTGCTAGGCGTCCAAATTTTTAGGTCTTAACTCGACTTATTAACTAACTCGTCGGTCCTTCTCATGACCCTAAACTGACTCATTGCTCCTCCTCATGACCCTAAATTGACTCGTCGGTCCTCCTCATAACCCTAAATTGACACATCGATCTTCCTCACAACCTTAAACTGACTCGCATTGCATTACACTATACTTGTCATGCATCATATTTCTTATCATTGCATCCCTGCATTTTATCCCAGGAACTACGTTTTGGTCTAATCCCTAGCAAAGGGGTACGTAGGCAGCTCGATGAAAATTCGAGTACTACCAACATCATATGTATGCTTGTGTGCTTGTAGCCTAGGATTGACGGCTCGGTCAAATGGTTGTTGTCTCTGGATCTTCGAAATAACTTGCTTCACACGTTGCTACGCAAGTTATATAAAAGAGGGGCAACTGTAGACACTCCCATTTGACCCTGCCTAATCTTAGGCGAATCCGATGATGAAAACAGGTGGAATAGTGGCTCAGTACGATCCTTAGGAAGTGATCCAAACTCAGTATTTAAACTCGGAACCTTCAAACTAATAAAATTCTTTCGAACCTTCGAAACTTGCTGCCCAAGTAAGGTGCCATGTTCATTGTGACGACCGCCAATAGAACCTTGTGGAAACTCTAGCCAAAAGTAGCGACCGCCAACTCCAACATGGCGACCGCCAACTCATAACCTGGTGACCACCAACTTCAAAAATCCTAACGTGTCCCAGAACATGTCAGCATCTCATTGGTTGAAGAATTCTATAAATACCGGACCCCCTGGTACGTTTTGAGGACAAAAAAAAGGTGAGAGATTTTGAGAGCGAATCTCTGCTGAGTTGCCGAGCAATTCTGAGTCCCGATGCCGCAGCCCTGCTGAAGTTCCAACGTCGAAACCCTACCGAAGTCCTAAAACCCTAGCTTGGATCATCTCCCGAGGACCGAATTTCCATTCCCCAACTTGAGGATTCCTTAGCGATCCAAGTACTTTGTTTGGATCCCCGATCTTTCTAAACTTCATTTCCTCTCTCTTGAAGTGATCGGGTTAATTTTCAATTTCAATTTGCACATTTCTTTTATTTATGTAGTTAATCTTGTTTATTGTTTAATTTGCTTTGTTTATTTTAGTGGCTTTAATTAATTTCTTAGCTTACACATTCACACTTAAGCACATTGTCATTTTATTTTTATTCATTAATTAGTGCCAACATTTTCGGCAATTGCAACTCATTAATGTTGTTAATTGTTACATTCAAGCACTTACATTATGTGAATGTAATTTTCAATATTACATTCATATCTTCTAATTAAATAGTTGTTTCTTTTTATTAACTCTTATTTCATTTTCTCTTCTTTTAATATTAAGTTTAATGCCTTTTATTTTCTTAGCATTAGTTTAATTTTCTTTTCTAAGTACTTAATTTCCATCTTCTTTTCCCTTTTAATAGTATTGTAATTTTCTTCTCTAACTTTCATTTTCTTTTCTTTTTCTTTTTTTTTCATAATAGTGTAATTTTCCTTTATTGCATTTAATCTCTTTTTATTTTCTTTTCCTTGTAATGTAGTTTTACTTTTTTTAATGTTTTCTTTTTCTTTTCTTTTAATGTAGCTTTCTTTTTCTTCTTATTAATATTCCACTTATTATTCATTTCTTTCCTTTCTAATGTTAAATTTACTCTCATTTCATAGTACTCATTTTTTTTCTTTTTTTTTCTTTTTTTTTGTTAAGTCCAAAAAATTATGAAAAGTCTTTCAATCTAATTTTCATTCTTTAAGTGTAATTTTTCTCTCTATTCTTTTTTTTTCTTTTTATTTTCTTCTATCCCTTTTTAAAAAATGTAAAAAAGAATAGTTAGATTGTTCTTTTATTCATAGCATTTTCTATTCTTTTTATTTTTTTTAGTATAAGCTTCTTTTCATAGGATCTTTTATGCATCTTTTGTTCATCATGTTAATGTTAACCTTGTTCCCTTTGGTGATATGCATATTTTAGTCTCCTTATTTGAAACAATGTTCAGGAATGTTTGGTTTATTTCTTGTTAGCAATCCATGTTTAGGTAGTTTTAACAATTTATAGCATGTTTTTGCTCTTTCATTTAAATCATGTTAGTTTAAGTTATTTTCGTAAAATTGCATGCGGGTGTGCTCTATGTACCTTTTCGTTAGAAATTGCATATCGTAGGATTTAGAATTTTATCCCTTTATTTGTTCTAATTTGGCATTCTATATACATACGTTATGTATTTTTCATATTTGATTTTGGATGTTCTCTCTTTACCTCCACTTTTTTTATTTGTATGCATTTGAGAAATCCTATTAAAGAACCAATGATGATTAGTAGAGGCCAACCTTACAGTTGGGCGAACGGGGTGCTTAACACCTTCCTCGATTCGTACCTTAGCCCCGAACCCTCTTTCTCTGGTTAAACGTTTTAAAGATCAGTAGCCATTTTTATTTTTCTTAGTTTTTCTCAAAAATAAAGTGGCGACTCCATTTTCAACAAAAATGGATTTTCAAAATTTGATTTTCAAGGTGTTAAAATATTTTTCAAAACATCTTTTGAATGCCTTATTTTTGAACATTTTCAAAAACTCCCAAAATTCCAACGCCACAGATAGCTATTTTTTGGGTTGTTTTCGTTCTGATTTTTTGACAAAAAAATAGTATTTTTTGAGAGCTATTTTTCAAAAAAAATAGCGTAAAAAATGGAGCTCGGGAGTGGCAGTAAAAGCCGCCTGAAGTTGGCAACATAGGCAACGCCGGTGGTGCTGATGGTTGGTCCAGGGCTGTTTTGATCCTGTTTTCTGATATATTTTGATCGAGATGTGATATATTTGTATATAACTTCAAATTAGAGAATTCTAATACAATCTGGATACCGATAAGCAGCTATTTCAAAGGATTGAAACTCTTACAGCTTATTTTTAAACAGGAAACTGAAACTCATCAGAGTTTTTATTCGATCATAAAATCGGGATATATACATATCTTGCATTTATATTCTTTTAAACTGCGTGGATGATATATATCTGTTTTATATATTTCTGTTAACTTAATTAATTCAAAAAATTTGATTTTAATTAAATATTTTGTAAAGAAAAATAAAATTAAGTTTTTTTTAATTAAATAGAAAAATATTAGATATTTTATTTTTTTACAAAATATCACGTTTAAGATGTTTTTTTATTAAATCGGATATTTTTGAAAAATGTAAAAATTAATTCTAAATTTTGAATTAATTAAATAAATAAATGTTTAATATAAATAAATTATTATTTTTAAAAAATGTGTAATTAAAATAAAATAATTGAATACCTTTAATCACTACCATATCTAAAAAGCAAAAAAAAAAAACTATCCATTTATCGAATTTTATTTGTTACCCATTAAAACACGAAAAGATAGTTTGGCAAATCATAAATTTTGGAATCGTGTACACGGAAAGAAATTTTGGACTCTTTCACATCGTGTAGTTTTTGAAATTTATAAATTTATTTTAATTAAACAGATTCTTATAACTCTCAAAAGTATTTTAATAATCTAAGTATGAGAGAAAATTTATTCACAGATAAATTCCGTAGTCTCCATCACCAGTTTGTAGGCGATGTTATTAAATCCTATGTGTTGGTAGTAAGGTCTTCCTCCCCATCGGACAAATTAATTGCAGTATTACCAGTACAAATCTTCTTTACGGATAATTCTGGATAATTGTTAATGTAGATCACTTCTCCATCTGAAAGGTACATTGTGAAGCAATTGATTTGGGATTAGGTGGTAGTTAATACTTAGTTGTAAATAATTAGTATCCTCTCTATCTGAGTCACTGCTATTATTTACTAGACCGAAATTATATCAGCTATCTAATTTTACTTGGCAGGGTCAGTTGCCTAAATAGTAAAATTAAAAGAAATTGACTTGTCTTGACAAACGATGGATAATAGACGTCCTCCCATCGAGACATGCTATTCATAAGGTACTAGGTTACTGCCGATTATTTTTTTTTAAATAGTAGAGAGAACCAAATTAAAATGAATTCAAAGTTTTAATCGTCATAATTAACGGTTATTTTAATTATGTGATTCTCAGGAATAAAATGGCTTTCAATCATCTCGTGTCTATACTCAAAAAGAACAAACTAACGGGATCAAATTTGTTTAACTAGAAAGTAACTTGAATGTAGTTTTAACTACAAAGAGTATTCCTTTAATACCAGAAAATGTGTTTATTTTTTAAAAGAGCTTTTTCTCTGGGCTGAAAGGCATAAAGAAGAAAAGGTTCAGAAATAAGGTGACATGATTTTCAAGGTAGTTAGTGGACCAAAAACAGGTGTGAAAAAGCTAAAAAGCAGATGTTTTCACCGCAACCAGACACGGCACTGGAAAAAGTTATGTCAAGTATTTCTCAGAAAGCAGAATAAACAAGGATAATTATTGTTCACTGGTTATGAAAACATATTTAACGGTGTTATCTACCAGTACCTTGTCATGCCCCAAACTCCGGATCACGCGAAAAGCCACAGAACAACCACCGAAATCGCCCAAACAAAAAGAGATTTAAAATCAGAAAGCCAAACAAGGCCCAAACTTTTGTAAAAACATACTACCGAGAATTTATTTGAGTTAAAAGAGTAGCCAAAAGACTACAGTTACAGCCCCGTGCCGTATGGGATTTGGGGGTCATTTTGAAAAATATTCAAAAATAAGAAATTCAGAGAATGTTTAGAAAAATCTTTTAACATCTTGAAAACTAAATTTTGAAAACCTTTTTGTTGAAAATAGAGTCGTCACTTAGTTTCTGAGAAAAACTAAGAAAAATAAAATTGATTACTGATCTTTAAAGCGTTAACAAGAGAAAGAGGGTTCGGAGGCTAAGGTACGAATCGAAAAAAGTGTTAGGCACCCCGTTCGCCTAACCGTAAGGTTGACCTCTATTGATCATCATCGGTTCTTTAATAGAATTTCTCAAATGCATGCAACTAAAGAAAATGGAGACAAAGAGAGAACATCCAAAATCAAATATGAAAAATACATAACATATGTACATAGCACTCCAAATTAGGACAAATAAAGGAATTAATTCCTAAATCCTATGACAAGAAATTTCTATCTAAAAGATACATGGAACACACCCGTATGCGATTTTACAAAAAATAAAAAATAAACTAAAATAGCATGGTTCAAATGAATAGGCTAAAGATGCTAAAATAATCTAGCCATGATTTGCTACAAAATAAAATAAACTACTCTAAATATGCATTTAAAGAAAATCACCAAAATATGCATAACATTCATTTAGAAAGAAAAATAGGAACATGATAAGTACTAAAAATAAAAGATGCACAAGAATTTTATATTTTAAAAGAAAGAAAGTCTACTAGTAAAAATAAGTGTGTTTTAATAAAAGAGAGTTCAAAGATTTAAAGAAAATAAAGAAAAAATTTATAAAAGAAAATTTATACTAAGAATAAGGAAACTAGAAAATGTTTATTGAACTAATGAGAAAAAAAGCTAACTATTTAAAATTTAAAAGGTATGAAAGAAAATACAGAGAAAAGAAAACAAAAGGAAAGAAAATTACATTCAAAGAATGCGAATTAAATTAAAAAACTTTTTATGATTTTTATAGTTAATGAAAATGAAAGAAAAATAAAGATAAAATAAAGTTATAAGAAAAAAAAAAGCTAGAAAAAGAAAATGAAGAAGGAGCCTTACACTAATAAAGAGAAAAATAAATTAGTATTAAGAGAAAAAAAAATTAGACATTATAAAGAAATTTAAATCTAGTATTGAAAACAAAATATTAAGGGAAGAAATTATACTAATATAAAAAAGAAGAAAATGCTTCAATCCTAGTATTGAAAACAAAATATCGGGGAAAGTGCTTCAATCCTCGGGTGGTGATTCCAAGCTAAGGCTTCAACTGTAGGTATTGGAGGTTCGGGACTCGGGATTTCGGTAGGACTTCGGCTTCGGGGCTCGGGATTGCTCGATATATCGGCAGGGTCTCTCTCACTCAAAATTCGTAATGAAAACGTACGCTAGGGTACGGTATTTATAGAATTCTTCAACCAATGAAATGTTGCCAAGTTTTGGAACACGTCAGGCCATTTGAAGTTGGCGGTCGCCACAATACAAGTTGGCGGTGGCCATGTTTTTGGAAGTTTTCACAAGGTTCCATGGCGGTTGCCACAATGGGAGTTGGTGGTCGCCATGATGGTAGGTGGCGGTCACCACTTTTGGCTAGGGTTTCTACAAAGTTCTATGGCGGGCGCCATGAAGAGAGTTGGCGGTCGCCTTACTTGAGCAACATGTTTCGATGCTTCGACAAAATTTTATTGGTTTGAAGGTTTTGGGTTCAAATATCGAGCTTGGATCACTTCCCGAGGATCGTACGGAGGCACTAATCCATCTGTTTTCATCATCGGATTCGCCTAAGATTGGGTGGGGTCAAATTGGGGTGTCTATAGTTGCCCCTCTTTGATATAACTTGCATAGCAATGCGTGAAGCAGGTTATATCAAAGACCCAGAGACAACAACCATTTGACCGAGCCGTCAATCTTAGGCCCCAAGCACACAAGCATGGATATGATGTTGGTCGTACCCAAATTTTTATCGAGCTGCCTACGCATCCATTTTGCTAGGGATCAGACCAGAACGTAGTTCATGGGGCAAAATGCAAAAATGTAATGATAAAAAGGATGATGTGAATGCTGTCATGGATAAATACTAACATGATGCAGACATTTAATGTAAGAAAGTTCTGATGTCATAACACAGGAAGCGAGAATAATTATGGCTTAGAATTAAAATTTACTGGGAAGAAAGCCACGAATAAATAGGTCGAGTTAGGACCTACAAATTCAGGATGAGACATGAGATAAATTTAATTTTAAAAGCCAAATTACGGCTTAAAATTAACTTTATCGGGAGAAGAAAAAAAATACCTCACAAAAATGTTTTCGAACTGTTACAAAATTATTTTTAAAAAAACTCTAAAAGTCATTTTTAGAAGAACACATACACTAAAAAAATTTTAAAGAAAAATATTTGAGGAACAATTTTGATAATAAAATAAGGAGAAAATAATCTATATTAATACACGAGAAAAATAAAATACATGTAAATAATAAGATAAACAAAAACTTACATTAAAAGCCCCAAACAGCCCCTCTTAAAACCCTAAAACGTCATAATGAAAGTCTGACTCGATGTGACCCTTGACAACCTGGCGGTCGCCAGGACGAAACCCCTCTGACATGGCGGCCGCCGGGTAAAAACCCTTCCAACTAGGCGGTCGCCGTGTGTCTTTTGGGAAACCTGGCTGTCGCTCACTTTGGAGTTGGCGACCGCCAACGAGAGGCGCACATAAGGCCTTTTGAGGCGCGCAGGTGTGGCTCATTCGCTCCCTCCTCACTCTCTCTCTAAACTCCAGTGCTCTTAAGCTCTTTCTAGACTTTCTCAAATTTCCTCTCTTTTGATCTTCGAGCTTTTTGTGCCTCGTTCTCTTTGACACGAGATGTTTACATTATTGTTCGTGATCCCATTCTTCTTCATGGCGGGCCAGGGCTATGGAGATGACGGCTCGGGGACACGACATGATCCTTCCGCTATTGGGGGCACTTCTACGCAGCCCACTGCTGCGATGGATGCTCTCGTGCTCTAGGCGGAGCTTGCCTCCCGCCGTTTTTCTGAGGAGGCGCGAGCAGCGGTTGCGGCGCAGGCGGCTACTGATGCTGCTGTAGAGGCTGCGGTAGCTGATTTCTTTGATCTTGATACTGGAGAGGGTCATCTGACACCCTTCAACCCATATACGTATGCTCCACTACCCCATCGCGTGGTCCCACATGAGATGAGGCATTACGAGCCTCCACCTAATGCTATTGCGGCCGACGTTCTTTTGCGGGAGCCCGATCATCACATGTCTCGTCGACGTCCATCGGTAAGTTTTCCAAACTTGCTCTTTTAAATACCCAAGCATGTTATATGGTATGACAAACGTAGACGCATGCCTAGAATCCCCTCAGATGTGTTTGATATGATGATGATGATGATAATATTGATGATTTATTTTAATGATTGGGATTTTGAACTTAATTTAGGTATCTATGCAAAGGAGACTAAAACAGTAGGAACACTTGGGTTTTGAATAAACAAAGATAGGACAATTACTTTTAGAGGAAAAAGGCTTGAATTATTTTTTAATTTTAGGAAAATATAAGAAAATTTAAGGGAAAAATTTTGTTTTTATTTTCACGACATGGGAACAAAAAGGGCAATTTTGTTAAAAATCTTAAAATTTGGGGCAAATTTTTTTTCTTCTTTTTTTTTTTGAAATTTAAGGGGGCATTTTTAGGAAAATTTTTGGAATCCTTAGAAAACTTTGGAAAAAATCTTAGAAAATTGGGACAAATTTTAAGAAAAATCCTGAAGAATTTCTAGAAACCTTTAGAAAATCTTTAATAAAATTTAAAACATTTTGAAAATTTAGAGAAAAATCCTAGAAAATTTTGAGAAAATTGTAAGAAAATTTTTGAAATTTTTAGAAAATTTTAG
>JAUMHN010404095.1:0-15400 GCA_032360265.1 Heliamphora ciliata
GTAGTCGGAGAGTACTGTGGCTAGGGTTTCGGCACTGGTTTAGGGTTTGATGGGTACTGTGGCTGTGGCTGTGGCTGTGGCTGGTGGCTGAAGGAAGGAAGCTAGGGTTAGGGTTTCGTGGCTGGTGGCTGGTGGTTGTGGCAGGTGGCTGGTGGCTGGTGGCTGGTGTTAGGGTTAGGGTTTCGTGAAGACTAGAGTTTTACCTTAGCTCTGATACCATGTTAAGAATAATAGAAAACTGTACCCTAATGGGTAGACGAGCTCTTATTTATAATCAACTTAAAGAACACTATTACAATCATACACCCACACACGCCGGATAATAATAACATAATAATAATATAATAATAAGCTACTAACATATATCACATGCTGCAACATATTTTAAAGCATCTCCCATCATTCCCTTCCAACAAAAGGCTTGTTTCAATCTTCTGTGTTCTTTCTCTTCCAGAATGGCCCCCAATTGGAGTGGCATGATGTTCTTGTATTAGTTTGCTTCTGAGTGTTTCAGAATTCCCCACAATTAATCTGGTTTTGTAATACAGCAACTGATGTTGCCACACAATGTTAGCGTGTTTTGTAGGCTTTGTCAGTAATTCTGCAATTACTTTTTGTAATTTTTCATCCTTATCTAAACTTTCTTTTAACGCTTTAACCCATCCTCCCAAAACTATTGAAATTCCCTTAGAGCTGGCTACCATATCACTACCAGCATCTTTTTCTCCCTCCTTGAAATTGCCTTTCACTTCAATACCAGCATCCTCTGTATTACTTGATAACGCATCCGCAGCACTGTTTTCATTTCCCTTCTTGTAAATGATGTCATAATCATATCCTAAAAGCTTGGACAACCATTTTTGCTTCATGAAGGTTGTTATTCTTTGCTCCAACTCGTATTTGAGGCTTCAGTGATCAGTTCTAACCTAGAAATGCCTGCCCAATAGGTAATGCCTCCACTTATTGATTGCCATGACTAAAGCTAACAACTCTCTTTCATAAGTTGACAACCCTAAATTTTTGGGAGATAATTCCTTACTAAAAAAGGCTATTGGTCTTCCATCTTGCATCAATACAGCACCTACACCACTTCCCGAAGTATCACAATCTATAACAAAAAGCTTGTTATAGTTTGGAAAAGCTAATACAGGAGTTGTGATCATTGATTCCTTGAGCTTCTCAAAGGCTTTTTCAGCCTCTTCAGTCCACTTGGAAGCATCTTTCTTTAACATATCAGTGAGTGGATGACTTATTTTCCCATAATCCTTCACAAATCTTCTAAAATAGCCTGTTAACCCCAGAAACCCTCTTAGCACTTTAAGAGTTTTGGGTTTAGGCCAATGGATCATGCATTCTACCTTGGAAGAATCTGCAGCTACTCCTTGTTCAGAGATGTTGTGTCTCAAATATTCTAATTTGCCCAAATGCACATTTTGACATCTTAGCACACAATTGGTTTTCTCTAAGTTTACCTAGTGTGAGTCTCAGATGGTGGAGGTGATCATTCCATGAATTACTGTAAATCAGGATATCATAGAAGAATACCAAAATAAACCTTCTCAAGTATGGCCTGAATACTTCATTCGTTAGACTTTGGAAGGTGGATGGAGCATTAGTCAGCCCAAATGGCATAACCAAGAACTTGTAATGACTTTCATTAGTTCAAAGAGCTGTCTTCTCTATGTCTGCCTCAGCCATTCTGATTTGGTGATACCCCGATCTTAAGTCCAACTTGGAGCAAAATCTGGTTCCTTGCAATTCATCCAACAACTCATCTATCATAGGGATATGATATTTGTCCTTAATGGTTTCTCGGTTTAAAGCCCTATAATCAATACACATTCTCCAAGTATTATCCTTCTTAACTAGTAGAAGAGGTAAAGAGAAAGGGCTATTGTTGTTCTTAATAATTCCACAATCCAGCGTTTCCTTAACTATTTTCTCTATTTCGCCCTTTTAGACATACAGATTCTGTAGGGCCTAATATTTGGGAGTTGATCACCATTTCTTAGAGGAATCTTATAGTCATGTGTTCTAGTAGGGGGTAGACCCTTAGGTTCTTTAAAGATATCTTCAAATTCTTTTAAAATTTGAGTTACCTCTGATTTTTCTTCCTCTTGATTTTCCTCAACTTGCAGACTACATAGCTGAGCCACAATGCCTTGAGATCTCTTGCTTAGTGCTTTTTGCATCTGTGCATAATCTATTTGTTGAACTTCAATTGCATTTCCTCCCCTCAGCACATGCTTCCTTCCATTTACTGTGAATTCCAGTCGGAGCTCCTTGAAATCCCATAGCACAGGTCCTAGAGTAGTAAGCCACTTTACCTCATATACCATATCGCAGCCTCCTAAGCGTAGGAGCCTCACATTTTCTTGGAATGTTGTTCCTTGCATCACCCATTGGAAATCATTCGCTATGGTTTTGCCTTATAACCTGGAGCCATCTGCAACCACCACCGACAATGGACTTATAAGTTGTATGGCGCTAACAATTCTCTTAGCTATGATTGGATCCACAAAATTACGAATACTACCAGAATGAACTAAGATAGTTATGCCACATTTCTTTATTCTCCCTTTATTTCTCATAGTTCTATAAGAAAATGACCTACAGATTGCATAGGCTGAGATCTGCAACTCTTCCACTTCTTCCTCCGCCTCTTTTCCCAATACCTCCTGTTGTTCTTCACAGAATTCTTCTTCCTCAACTTCTAACGAAAAGAGTTGTTTCTTTTTGCATACATGGCCCCTGAAATACTTCTCATCACAACCATAACATAACCCCTTCAGCCTTTTTTCTTCTAATTCCTTCTGTGTCATCTTCTTGATTGGCGGTATATGCTCCCCTGTTTTTGTTTGCCCTATGAGGTTTTGATGTTGATTCTTGGGTATTGAGAACCCATTCCATCTTCCCATCCTAGATTTCCTTGCAATTGCTTCTAGGCTATCCTCTTGGAGTCTGGCCAATCCCCATGGCTTGGGAAATGTTGGTTGGTCTGAACATTTGCACACCCGCTTTAATTCCTTCCTTGAGGCCACTAAGGAAACAACTGATGAAGAATCCCTCATTCAAGCCATGAGTTTTATTTGATAGTTTTTCAAATTTTTCTTGATAAGCCCTTGCCGAAGTAGTCTGTCTCAATTTGGTCAATTGGCCAACTGCATCTTCGAAACTTAAGGCCCCGAATCTACTGATGATGGCTTCTACGAATTCCTACCAAGTTCTTGCGTCATGCGATCTTTCAAACCATCTAAACCACTGTATTGCCTTATCTTCCATGTGCATTGATGCCAATTTAACCTCTGTGAATTTTCTCTACACCATTGAATTTGAAGAATTTTTCACATTTGTAGATCCATCCCTCCGGCTCTTCTCCGTTAAATTTTGGAAAATCAACCTTGGCGAACCTGGTTTGCCAATGATTGCTACTGCTTCCCCCAATTGCGGTCTGAGAAGGGGAGGATTGACCTGATCTTGATCCCATTACTCTCTCCGCAAGCTGTTCATACTTCAGATTTAATGCTGCGACTAGATTCTTAACGTCATTCATCATCTCAACCTGTTTACTCAAGGTCTGCGCTTGTTTATCCTAGCTTTCTCTAAGCCTGTGGATAGTTTCTTCGAATCGCCGAGCTTCTTGCATTCTAGTTCCTTCGGCCATTATCAATCTTCGATTTCCCACAGGTGAGGAAAGTGCTCGGAAACCTCGGATACCACTTGATAAGCCTATAGATCGAATTCAAGAAGAAAGGAAAAGTTCCCTCCACAGAGGAGAAGTGATCTTTATTCAACAATAGGAAGAATGGATATCTCCAGAGAAAAGAAGAAAATGAAAAAATAATTATCATTACACGCTCCTTCCTTTCCGGTTATACCCCCCTTCATACATTCCATGAGGCTAAACTAACTTTTAAATAACTAACTATAGGCTCAATTCTGTTGTTCCCCGTTCCCGATTGTTGTTCCCTCCCAATTGCTCATCTCTTCAGCTCATCACGGCTCAGCTCAGCTTCCCCATTCTCAGCTCAGCATTCTCAGCTCTCAGCATATCTTCCCAATTCTCAGCTCTCAGCTTCGCTTGTATTTCACTTGTTTAAGAAGCTTATCATCTGATCATTTCAGTATGCAGAGTTGGAGTTCTTGGTTCGCATAAATATGGGGATTTGATGAGATTTTCATGTTGCAGAGAAGAAATGCGAGCCAATGAGGGTTCCTGCTTCTTGTGATTTCAAGTGGAAGGGAGTGATTTAGTGCAAAAAATAAAGTCCGAAAAGGTTAAACGTTGCAGAATTATAGTGATTCGTGATGACTAGAGACATTCCAATGGCTGACCACACCAAGCATGCTGACCACACCAAGCACATTGACCACAACGAGTATGGTGGCCACGCTGGGCATGCTCGAACCAATTCTGGGGCATGGGTTCTTCATGGGTCTTAACTTTTGGTTCTGGTTCTGGGTTTGTATCAGGACTTATTTACCTCTGCATATCATGCATATCATTTAACATATTTATATGTAAATAAGGAAATACCCAGATTTGGAAACAATGTAAGGATCATAACACTAAAATTCCAAATAAATAAAAAAGTTAAACCTTCATCTAAGAAAAAATTTAGAAAATTAGAAAATAGTGTCTTTAATTATAACACCTATGGCATGACTCCTGCAGTTCTAGACATTGCTTATAGTTCTCACTTGCGAATGTTCAAAGACCAGTTCAAAAAAAACGCTAACTTCTAACAGTTTTGGACATTTCAACCCTCATAGACTCTCTCAGAAGTGTCAAAGTTGACTTTTGGGGGTGATTGAAACTTGAGCAAATATAAACATTTTGCTTGTCATTTGCAAGGTAGTAACAAATCAATCATAGAATTATCACAAGGACCTCATGGCTCTCGAAATAGTAACGCAACCGACTATATCATGAGGAATTCTAACCACGTTAAAATCCCCTATCACACACCAGGGGTTATCCCATTTGAGCAATTTCGAGCCCAATTCATCCCAAAGCTCCTCTTTCACCCCATCATCCGTGATAGGAAGTTGCCAAAAAGCCCTTGGCTGCAATAATTTCAGGGGATAAATGGGTCAAATTACATTAAAAATCCATCGGGCCCACCTATCCCATGTTTGTTCCTGGAAAAGGGAGAGGAGATAATTTGGTGGGCCCACATTGTTAATTGATAATAGGGTAAGGCCAACCAACAGTTGGCAAGCATGAGGCTCACCTTATCCCAATCCTTAACACGCCCCAACCAAATATTAGATACTAGGACTATTTATTCCAGGCATTAAATACCTTCCTCTCCCCGCTCCCTCCCCCCCCCCAAAAAAAAAAAATAATAATAATAATAATGAATAAAAATAAAATAAAAGATAAAAATATAAATCCTATCTGAAAATATTTGTGGCCTTGATGAAGATAAAGATAGCCCCATATCTTCCTCTGCAATCTAATCACAAGAAGTTCAAACCTTTTCCTGTTAATTGTTAAATTGAAAAACATGATCTAGCATCCTATTCAGCCAAACCATTATTCTTGGTTTCGTAACACACCACTAGAGCACAATAGTCAAAAGATAGCTTCCTCATGATTGAAAGGGACATCTACAGAAACACCCCATTGAAGCAGCACATGAGAAATACACACCTGGTACGGGAAGACCATCCAAGGTTTTCAAAGAAGTTGGTTTGCTCCATGCTTGGCACATAATTGTCTTCTTCTTCAACAACATCATCATCATCCGCATTTAGAAACCCTGAAAATCAATTGGGAAAAAATAAAATAAAGAAAGACCCGTCAAGCAGAAAAACATGAACACACACATAATAGAATATGTTCTGACACTAACGCTCCAACATTTTTGGCGGAATATATTTTCTAGATATTTTCTGGTGATTGGTACGACTGAAATTAAAAGTGAAACAGAAAATATTTTCCTGGTCAATAGAAAATAAGTTAATTTTGGTGGAAAACTTTTTTCATTTTTTGATGATGGAAAACATTCCAACACTACCATCCCCACCACCGCTGTCGCTGTCACCGTCGCCATCTCCACCACCAGTATGGCCACCGCTGCTACCCCCCCCCCCCCAAACAACTACCACACACTGCCACTGCCACTGCCATCACCAATACTCACTAATACCTTTATTTTCAAAGTCACAACCAAACACATAAAATATTTTCCACGGAAAATATTACTAATGAAAATGTTTTTTGCCGAAACAAACAGTGTCCAAAAGTAAACATCATCCGTATCCAGCAGTATATGTTCCACATTTTGCACATAAAAAGCATGACACAGAAGAGATATTCACAGGTAATCCCAGAAACAATGCACTATATAAAACTTCCCAGGAACAAAACAAAATGAGAAGAATAACCTTAAACAGATTCAAATGCCATCAAAATAGTCTAAACCGGAGTCATATTAAGCATCAAGAGAATTTGGTAGGCACGTCTAAGTTCTCAAATTAGAATTATAATTTCGCTTATGTTTCAGACAAATCTAATGACGCTTGATATATTCATAGAAGCAGCATAGTTTCATTGAAGAAAAGAGAAGCAAACAAACCTGTATCATGTCCAAATATTGTGTAATCAAAAGCCTGCATATAAGCAAAAGATAATATTTAGACATCATGTCTGAGAAGTAGAAAAAAGAATCTTCTATTTCTATGGAAAACAAAAGCAATAATCCCAGAGCAATCTTAGAACTGTAACAGGGAAAATGAAATTCAAACATTGCTGCATTCTTTTAATAGAGGTGCATTGGCAGGCTGACTACCTAACAAGCAATTGAGATATTATTACTAAGAGTGTGACGACCTAATTTTTTTTACTAGAAGACATCAATTTTTACAGAAGAAGTGGCACACTGCAAGAACTTGAGAAAACTATTTCTTTTCAACGAATAGCAAGTGCACAAGGATTTAGGTGTTACAATACATATTGTAAGCCAAAGGTAAGCGATCTGGCTAGCATAGATAAGGGCTTGGCAAGGCAGAGTACTTATAAATGGAACAAGGAACTCAGGGAATCAGGGGAAGTCAACATTCAACGACAATCAATGTATGCATTGCAAAGGCTTTTTAAGCTTTGAAAAGACTGGTTGTCAAGGCCTGAACAAAAGTTAATGGTAAATGTAGAAATCAAAAGAAAGAAGAAAAACAAGAAGAACATATGAATCTTTCTCACAACCCTTTATGGCTTTATGATCATCCCTTCAAGGATTGCACCAATTGTCAAACAACCTTCAATCCTCAAAACATATATCTTTTGTTTTTTGATTGGCATCAAAGAAAATTTTAGTAAAAATAAAAGAACAAAATAAAAAAATACAATGGGAAAAAGAAGTCCACCAAAATTGAAAGAAGAAAAAAAGCATCACAGGCTACAAACGGCTCTCCAATCTCTAAAAATCAAAAAACTAAGAAATCTTCCTTAAAAGGGGACCCAATAATGTAAAAGAAATCAAGATACTTATAAGGAGACCAAACAAAGTAGAAATATGAGAAGTTACTAGTAAGACCTTTCAAGACCTAGTGCTTGCAATAATAAATATTAAATAATGTAAGTTATGTAACTAGACCCAAAAGTAAGACTTATGGGCCATGTTACATGAACGTTTCAAAATGTATAAAGTACCCGTACTAGACACTTGGCACTCGGATAAGGGTATGGAATATGTGTTCAACATTTTTACTTAGATATTACCTAGAAAACATATTTAATAATTCAAATTTACTATAGAACTATGCAGTAACCCTAATATTAAGTATAAAATACTCAATAGAACCTTGTAAACACCATTTATCTTGAAAAATGAAAAAAATAGATTAAGGAATATGAATATTTTGTTGTGTTATAGTGCCCTTGATATAAAAATTAGATGAATTTGAAACTTAAACACTACCAACACCCGTACCGGAGTCCATGTAACATAGCTTATGGACCATTATTACAGACCATGATTGACAAGTATTGAAATTCTAGAACAACCGGTTACTCCTAGAGCAAAACAAAACACAATGACATGTCCACAACAAATGATCCAGGAAAACAAAAATAAATTAGGAATCAATTTAACCATGGAGACATTTTGATCATAAAGGCTCCTTGCTTAGAAACTCTTTTTGGGCTTCCCAAGCCCATGATATTTGTTTAGCCACTCAATAGATATGGCACCTCTTACATACTACTGGAGCATGTTTCTACAACCAAAATGGAAGGATTATGGGCATGGACTATGTATTTGACATCTACGAGATTTCCATAACACGAGTGTCTTATAAAGAAATAAAATAAAGATTAGCTATCTAAAACAAAATTTTGCACAATATATATATATATATATATATATATATATATATGATAAGTAAAATCTTGCAAAATATCTTCTATACATGATATTTTACAGCATGAATATTGACGAATGTAATATGACAAAGCAGGAGAATTACAATGGGTTTCTGGTTAGCAATTAGATAGGATTTCATTTTACAGCTTATAAATTGTGAGATACAAAGTTAGGAGGAAAACAAGAGTACCATTTCCTCCCAAGCTTCTTGTTCAAAAAAGAAGAGGGAGAAAAGAAAGAACATAAGGATGCAAAAGCAATCCTCAAGCCTCTCTAATACCGGAAACGAGTCAAAAGATAAAAAGCCACCCCCCACCCCCCGCGCGAAAAAAAAAAAAAAAAAAAAGCAGAGAAAGTGGTGAGTTACACCATATCTATCGCAAGGCTAAATAAATGGCATAGGCTTTGGAAGGCAAGATTTGTTTTTGGGGGATGGAGGAAGAGAAAGGGCTGACTGATGTCATCTCAATCGCAAGGCTAAACAAAGGCTAAACAAGTATCATAGCCTTTGGAAGCCAGAGGGAAAAAGTTGACTCCCACAGACATCAAGCACCTTTTTTGTCCAAAGTGTCTATGGTAGTGTTCATGGTCTTTATTTACATGTATTCTAAACTAGTACGCTGTCAGTCATTTTTTCTATTTTTTGCAGTTGATGGTACGACAGAAATTTCTAATTTTTTAGGCCTTTGGATGCAAAATGGATCCGTGAATCTTTTTTGGGTCAAGTTATTAAATGTATCATTCTATTGACTTTTGTAAGGTGCAGATCGTTTCAGTAGTCAAATGGGTCAAGGTTTCCTATTTTTAATTCCTAGACAGAGTTAAAGATTCCAATTAGGCAGAAGTCTACTTAAACCATTAAACATAGGTAATCTTTATACATTATACAAGTTGAGTTTTGGAGAATTGTGATTGTGCCGTGTCAGTTCTTAGCCCTTGCAAGGGCAGACCTGGATCTTTCTCTGTTCTCTTCACAAGAAAGCAAAATATTATCATCAGGAACTCTTCGCTTATAGACTTGAAAACCCTAAGCATTTGCGAAATGCCTTTTAGAGTCAATAGAGCAACATAAAAAGTTATATACATGAAATTCTATTACATTGGTAGAAGCAAAATAGGAGAAGGAGAAGTAGCTTGACTCAAACCCAAGCATCAAGCCCGGTAAGGGAACGCCTTATCAGTTGGGTCAAACCCTTGGTCTCACCTAAAATTATATTAATTAAGCCGCTAAAAGTTCTAATAAAAGAACATATAGAGAGATTATTTAAGGAAGACTCATAATGAGACTAATCACTCGATGAGTCTTGCAGAGATTATTTAAGAAAGACTCATAATGAGACTAATCACTCGATGAGACATCATCTTCTCATTGGCACCATATTTACGAGATTGCATCAAGATAAGTGCAACTACCAAATCCAATAAGCAAATTTGTAAATAAACTGAAGTTTATCCGTGGTCAGATTCTCATCAGAACTTCGCTCAAAATGAAAGCCAAAGTCCATGACAACAACAAAAAGAACTAGGGTGATAAAGTATGAAATTACCTAGAGAATAAATGTAAATAGTAAGAATGATAGAAACATATCATGAAGCCAAACTGGTTCCTTAATCATAGAGTTGGAAGACAGAATATCAAGTGTACAACTTACACCACAATCTTCACCAGCAGCATGACCAACAGCAGAAGTCTCTGCATCTATTGTACACTGAGGATCAGCTTCCTGAAAACCTGGATAGTCGCCATCGTTTGAGCATGCATTTTGCACATTGACATTGAGTTCCACAGTATATGAAGAAGTCACTTTAGGTTCTCCATTGGAAACACAAGAGGCCATGTTCTTGCCATCATAGTCCATTTCTGCAGCAATAACCTCTTCCACATTTACAACCCCATGTTCGCTTTTCCTAATTTCCTCCATGGCTTGGTCAATAGTTAAAACAACCTGGTTACTGAACCTAACAGTCTCAGGTAAAAGAGAAGAATTTTCGTTTCCACTATGCGCAGAATGAGGAGTCTGCAAGATTGCTCCAATTTCAAGTGAAGCGCCTACTTCATTTTCTTCGAGTAAAAACTCATCCCTTGCTCTAGATTCAGTTCTGCCAACAGTAGAACTGAGAACACTTTCCTCTGCTACTTTGACATCATCAACTCCCTTGGCTCTGCTTAAATAGACTATAGAGGCATCCATCCCAACAGACTGAGCATCTAACTTCTGATCTGGTGAAACTCCAACTCCATCCATTTGCAGAGAACCATAAACGACACCTTCTTTATCCAACACAGCTGCTGGTATCATAGAGCCAGCTAACCTATTATTTTCATCACCTAATACAGGACATTGATCAGTCGAGGGCGCTGACTCAACCCCAAGATCAATGATAGGAGTTACAGCATTAGCAAGTGACATGCTTGCTCCATCAATTTCTATTTCAGTTATCTCCCTAGAATTTTCATGCGGTAAGCTCTGAGGTTCCAGAATGTCACACATGACATCCATCTGCACTTGAGTATCACAAAACTGGGACCAAAAGACATGCTCTTCACCCTGACGGTTTCCAGGAGCCACTGCCTCCACGTCTGCCTGCACATCATTTCTAACTATCATAGACTCGTGGATCCCTCCTGTTTCAGATTCTTTGTGGGCATTTGGCTCCATGGAGAGCTCCACATCATTTGATGTTTCCAAATGATTATTTTCATCCTTCTTGGAAACAAAATTTAGGTCTACTGCAGCTTCCAGAAAAGCATCATGTGCATCATTTTGGGATACCTTGATTTCGCTCAGGTCATATGTTTTACCATGCCATAAAGCCAATTCTGTTGACAAACCTGGAAAGTATAACATAAGTCAGGTAACATGAAGGTTTCCCATAAGCAATGCATGTGTTGTGCGGAATAAATAACAATAAAAAACATGGATGCACAGTCTAGAACAAGGAGTAAGAGGCTCATAAGTACTGTGTCATTCCAAGGACAGTGTAGAACACATGCACAACCTCCCTAAGACTAAATGCCCAAAAAGTATAGAGAAAGATGACTAATACAAATGGGCAGAGGAAAGCAAAATAAGCAATGGTGTAACCTTACATGTGACACAAGCAGAAGTGGCTAGGCTTGAGACATCATAACGAGGAATTCCAATCAAATTATGCTACTGCCAGGCATCTGAAAAATAGAATATACTATGTATAGAAAAGCATATGGGTTTTAGAGAGCTTCCCAAATGTTTGACAAGAGGTGCTTTCAAGAGCAGTTCTTTATCATTGTCATGTGGTTTTAGAGAGTTGTGCTTTTAGGTTGGGTCCCACTCTGTTTAGGATCAAAAATATGTGGCTAGAGCATCATTGGTTTAAAAAAAGCATGAGCAGACGGAATGTTGAAATCCTCCAGGTGGAATGGCGTTAAGCTCACGATAAGACCTAAGTTCATAAAAGATAAAAGGGAAGATTTCGATTAAAGAGGTTTGTGTGCACTTTGGAAGTTAAGATGAAATTCATAACAGGGAAGTTAAGATGAAATCCGTAACAGGATGGATAAGTTGGATAGCCCTGAATTGAATGGTGGCCTTGATTAAGAAAGGGAAGGAAGAATTTAAAAACCAATTTAACGAAGTACTTTTTAGAGAATAAATTTTTTGGGGTTAGATAGCTAAGCTTATGTGGTTGAAAGATGGTGATAATTATTTTACGTTGTTCCATTAAGTTGCAAATGGGAAGAGGAAGAAGAAATTTATTAAGAAGCTCAAAGTTGGTCCAGAAAGTTTGGACAAAGAAGGTCAAATTGCTAATAACATTATTTTATTTTTTTTTGATCGACAACAAAAAGATGATATTATTAAATATAGGTAAAGCTTACGACAAGAGGAAGACAAGTAGTCCACCAGGAAGAAATAAAAAAGAGTATAAACTACAAAGCACAAATTACAAAGTGCTTTCCAATCCCTAAACATTAAATAAAGAGGGATTCCCTTGAATTGGGAAGAAATAGAAACCCAAAACGATGAAAAATAACACACTTTGATCCATAATGATTCAACATCTTCACATTTATCTTCAAAACCATAGCTTTCCCTTCCAACCAGATCACCGGCATTTTCTCCATTCATTCTCGGTTGTACACTTCTAAGAGAGGGTTAAATAGGTCACCGCCATTGACATTGGATTGGTTCCCACTAGATCCCAATAAGAATATGTGGTTGGAAAGGCCTTTCCAGGAATTGGAAATTAGGAAAGCAATTTTTGATTGGGCGAGGAATAAATCTTCGGAGCGAATAGTTTTCCTATGGAAAATTCGATAAAAATCTTTGCTGAACTTTTTAGAGTGGAATTGTTAATGCATGACCAAATGCTACAATCCTTTGTTTGATTCCTAAGAAAGCGAATTCTTCAAAAAAAAAAAAATGGTGACATTTGGACCATAAATATGGTTCATTGTATACAATTTGGCCTAAGTTTTATCTATCAGATTGAGATCGGTTTCGGGGGGTATGATACCTAATTTTCACAGTGCCATTAATATGGGGCACTAAATATTGGACGTTGCTTTGATATCAAATGAATTGGTAGAAGAACATAGATACCTAATTAAAGAAGGTGCATTTCCAAGGCTGATTTTCTTCAACAAAAACAAAAAATCAACCCACTTTCCAATCTTTAGTAACAAGACTCTTTAGAAAAGCATATGAATGCGTGGAGTTGGGTTTTTGGAGTCTTGGAACACAGAGAAAAGTTTTGGACACCGACGGAGCAAATTGATTCATTATTGGTTTTCTCTTCAAGTAATTTTTAGGTCACCATGAATTGTAAAGCTTCCAAAAGTATTAAGATTTCTAAGGGTCTTAAGGAGGGTGGTTCTTTGTCACCATTTTCATTTCCTTACGTGGTTGATATTATGGGGAAATGGTTAATAAAGCTAAGGGAGAGGGATTGATGGACAGTTTCATAATTGATAGGGAATGGGTTTCAACATCTCGCTTGCAGTTTGTAGACGATAGCCTCTCCTCTCTTATGGCAAGGACATTAACGTGGCTAATTTGCTCTTGAGTTTAAGAATTTCACAATGATATCAGGAATTAGGTAAATATGAATAGGAGCTCTACAGTTAATTAGTGTTCCAAACAATAGGTTGCAGAGAGTGGCTAGTCTATCATTATGTTCCAGTGATTCACTTCCTATGAGTAATAAGCATTCCACTAGGAGGTAATAATCTGAGGTCAGAGTCTTTTTGCAATGGAAAAAAATGGTAAAAGATTGGAAGGGATAAAAAGGGCATTGATTTCTAAGGGTAGGGCTTACTTTGGATCGAATGTGGCTGATAAGATCAAAAAATACTGAGAAAAGTTTTTGGGGAGGGCAGGGGAAAGGGGAAAAAAAGATCACTTGTTTAGTTGGAATGCAGATTCTCTCCCATAGAGCAAGGAAGATGATATTGTCGAAAAATATTGTTGCTAAGAACACTACATATGGAGATTTTCCATTAAGCCTGGTTCGTTATGAAATTATCTCATTAAAAGTATGGTATTCAGGGTAATGGTTGAGCTTCTTTTGAGAGAAACTGCATTCCAAGGTCTTTCACGATTTTAGGCTGATACATAACAATTGGATGCAAGATTCAATCATTCATATATTACGTTCATTCAAGATACAGATATTCGAAGATGTGCAAGAATGAACGCTTGCTTGCTTGGATTTTGCCTATGTGGATGTTTTGGAGAACAGAACAGAAGAGATTTTCAATAGGTCAATTCATTTGGGACCCTGCAGGCTTGGAGGAGTTCAAACACCAGTTTATCTTGGGTAATGAGGAAAGGTCTGTTTTTAAGAGGATGTCTATATGGCCAATAACTCATTTGATCAATTGTTCTGTCATTCATATTGGTTATCTCATTCTCAATGCATCCCATTGATTCCAGGGGATGTTCATATTCTTATTCAATTTCTCTCAATGATCATGAAACAAAGAATTAGTTTCTTATTTATCTGTTCTTTAATGATGTTTCTTTGAAGAGCAAACATGCTGATAAAAGAGTGAATTATTTAATTCATAGATGTTGATAAAAGAGAGTGGATCATTTAATTCATAGATGTTGATAAAAAGAGAGTAGATTATTCATTCTACAAGAGTGCTTTTGACGCAGTCGAAATATCAGTAAGTTCATGAATTGCTGCATGTCTAAGAACTTTCATGCAGTGGGGTCCTATGTTATTTTGCTTGTCTTCCGTTGTTTTAAAATCAATGAGATGGTCTAGTAATATATGGACCCTTTTGAGACAAAAACATCCAAGGGCCATCTATTGTGCTCCTCCAGCAGCCAATAAAAACCACCTAAGGCAACGAAGACAACTTCTTTTATGACTTATTTTTTGAGGCAAGAAACTGCATCTGCGGTAATTCTACAAGCCATTTTCCCAGTTGTTTCTTCTCCTTGTTTCTATTTCCTTGTTACTTCCTTGCTTGATTGTGGAGCTATCTAGGTTTGGTGGTTGTTGAGCTAGCAATAGAGAACTGTTTACCTCCAACTCCTCTGTGGGATGCATTAGATCCTTTTTTGATACCATCAATGCCGGTTAAATGTACTGCTTTTTATCCGTTATAGGATGGATGATACGTACCGCAAATATGCCATTTAAAGTTTTTGCTGGCACATAAGAAACTTAATAACAATGACATGTTGTAGAGAAAGAGGCCTAGTTGCTATTGCTTCCACAATGATACATGATCTGCAGGAGGGAAGAGGAAAGTATGGACCGTTTATTTTTCTTGTGATACCCTGACCCGATTCATTTTTGAATGATTAAGTGTTCGAGATATCTCGTAACCTTCGGAAGGTGTTAGGTACATCTTTGGTGTGTGTTCGGGTTCCGTTGAGGCTTGTTTGATTTGGTTTAAGGCTGAAAAATCAGTTTTTACACAGAAAAACACACTGCCCCGAGGTTCGGTCGACTGGAGGAGTTGGCCCAGTCGACTGAACCAAGTTTTTCTAGTTCGGTCGACTGAACTAGGGTGTTCGGTCGACTGAACCAAGGCG
>JAUMHN010404104.1:0-15399 GCA_032360265.1 Heliamphora ciliata
AGCACTTGCTCAGAGAATTGGTCAGAAAAGTGTCTCTATTGGTCTCGGTTTAGGGGTATCATATCAAGTCCAAATGATCCCATTTTTTAGTATGATCTAGCTCAATATGTCCCCTACACGTTTCATGTTTAGAGTTAAGGGTCCTTGTTTGGAACAAGTTAGACATTTTGGCCATTGTAGAAAATAGGTTCTGTCAGCCTCCAAAATTCTGCAGAGCCAATTTTAGACAGAGGGTTTGAAATGGTTTTGGGGTATCATCCCGAGGTTTTAAGATCTGATTTTTGGTAATCAACTACTTCAATATGTTAGCTACAAAGTTCATGTAGACCACTTTTGGAATAGATCCCAAAAATAGGAGATTTGGGCTACGCAAAAATATGTGATAGAAGTGTCCCTTGAAGGCCAAAACACAACAGAGAGTTTCAAAGGGGTTTTGACCTATCAAAACTCATTATTTTGTGCTCCTTTTTGGTGTTTATCCATATACACATGTTGTCTACAACTTTAATATTTTGGCCAAAACACGGATCTCATATTAAACTAGGATTTTTAGGTCTGCATTGTTGACTAGTCTGAAACTGACACACTTTGGTAGAATTATAATATCTCGAGTTCTACTTACTCAAATTGGTTCAAACCAATATTGAATGAAAGATAACACAAAAACCTAGGTCTGTATTTAAATAACATGCTTATAGTATTTTTCTACATTGAGTTATGATATTCCAAATATCAGGGAAGAAAGCTCAAAACTCCCAAAACTCCCAAAACTCAGGCCTAATTTGCTTCTAGTCTCTTAGTGTCAAGTGTGTAAATTTTTGACCCATTTTCTTTGTATATATGTATTTTACTTCAATATATCAATATTTCAGAGCTTATAGAAGTCATGGAACCCATGGAGAAACCCACACCAACTCACAACTTCAACATTCAAACCGAATAGTCCCAAAAATTCAACCATGATGCCTTTATTTTTTATTTTAGATTCTTGATCTTAGATTTGTGTTTATGGATGGTGGGAGAGATGTTTGATTTATGTAAAATTAGAAGTATTAGATTCTCTCTTACCTTGTTGAGGATTACTTCTTGATGATGAAAACCATCGACTTGGCTTTTAAAGCTCCTATCTTCAAGCTTCTTCTTCTTCCTCCTTTCTTCTTCCCTTTCTTTCTTTCCTCTCTCAAACTTCCATGGACCCTCAAGAACACTCAATCTGGTCTTTCACCTCACTTGGACGAAAATAATGAAGGGGAGGAGTGGTGTTTGGCTTGGTTTATATAGGAAAAACTTAAGGGAACATAGAATTAATTTTAAGTCCTTTTTTCCTTCCATTTCACATGGGCTAATTAATTAGTTCAAGCTTTGAGGGGACAAAATTAGATTTGGAAAAGCAAAAATACAGCTAGGGTCAGTTTGGGGGGACAAAAATCTGATTTCCCATCAATTAAGGAATTTTTCTTGGTTTTCGTGCCCCTTTGTGCAAGAAAATACATTAAAAGTTAATTTGATGTATCTTTTTGGTGTCTTTTTCCTCTGAAACCTATTATATTAGTATGTTTATGAGAAATATAGTATTCTCATATATTATCATAGTTCCCATATCAATTGATTAAATAGATATAGTATTTTAAGTCAAATTAAGCTATTTCAATAATATTTGACTTTTTACCTTATTTTGTTGTGCATGAACTTCAATAGTGATTTGTTTGCTTTTGTTAACCTATAATACCATATTATTATGTATATTACTTGCTCCACAAGTATTTGATTATCATAATGCTTAACTTAATACCTTTCTCACCATTTTAAACTAAAAAAAAGTAAAAAGTCACTTTTTGGCACTCTTCTCAAGGTGGTCGGCCACTAAGGGGTATTTTTGTTATTTTTGATATTATTTTGTCCTTTGCTACTTAATTGTACTTAAATCTTTGATTTAAGCTATCCATGTGTCAAAATTTGAATTTTTAAGATTTTTCGAGCTTAACTCTTGTATTAAACGACTTGGAGTTATAACGTTGGATTCTTATCTTCAATATTAGGGTTTTAATTTATGCTTGTGTGATTTCCACTCTATCCTGGGTCTCGGGCTCGAAAGGTTAAACGGTCGGCCGGTTCTTCTTACCGAACTTAGGTTCGAGATTTCGTTTCTTTTGGGATGTTCTTTCTTTTCTATTCGTATCTTTGAGTTTGGATTATTACACTCACCACGCCAAGGTTTAATGAGATTTGGCCATAACGGGATGCTATCACTGTGTTTTATTGGGCCGTTCGAGATCCTCGAAAGGATTGAGAAGGTGACATACCGTCTGACCTTGCCTCCTCAGTTGGCATCTGTGCACAACGTATTTCATATTTTCATGCTTTAAAAGTACGAGTTTAACTCGTCACATGTGTTGGATTAGACTGAGTTACAAGTGGATGAGGAGGTTACTTATGAGGAGCGACCTGTGAAGATCGTGAACACGAAAGAGCAAGTGTTGAGAGGGAGAACCATTGCTTATGTCAAGATTTTGTGGCTTTATCACGGATTCGAGGAAGCGACGTGGGAGCTTGAAGCCGATGTTCATGCTAGATATCCAGAGTTGTTTGCTTCATGACCATGTAGCAAATTTTACGGACAAAATTCCTTTAAGGGGGAGAGTTGTGAGACCCGATTTCGTTTTATTTTTATGATGTTTATTCGATATGTTGGTTATTGCTTTAATCGTTATAGAACAGCATCTTTATATATGTGTTATGCATGCGGGGTTTTAGTTCTTCTTCTTTTGTTCGAATTTTCACCCAGCGATGGCCACTCAAGCTGTGGTCTGTTAGCTCGAGTGGATAGGTGGCTGAGAGTAGGTCTGCTTGAGAAGATCTCTATTCGCTCGCGGGTAGGTAGCCGAGAGTTGGGTCGGTGGGGAGACCGCTAGAGCGGAGCCCTGTTCACTCAAGCGGACAACCTGGTGCGAGATTCTATGAAGACAGCCCATGCCTTGGTTTTTGAACCAAAGCTTATCTTGTAACTTTCTTTTCTTTCTCTACATAAAACTTCTGCCTTCTCTCTAGCTTTAGGCTTGGTTCGGGTTCGGCTTCGAATCTTAGCATTCGGATAATCGATCCACGATATCCTTGTCGTGGACTTCGCGTTCATTCAGACGGAATAGCGTTTTGACAACTTAGTTTTCTCGCCAGTGTTCAAAGCTTTGAGTTTTAACTCGTCGAGATAGGATCCTAGAATATCTTATTTTAAAGGGTGCTACATGCGATTATATGCATTTTTTACTGCTTTGAATGCTATAAATATTGGACTTTGTGTTCAAACCGTATTTGATTGAGCAAAAAGCATGTTTTACATTTGTTATGATTTATTACAAGGTTAGTGGACGTGTGAGTATCCGTGGTTTTCAAAAAGTTAGGTTTTGAAAATGGAGAGATTTATGTAAAAGTTATGAAAATCGTGTTTTAGAAGTTTGGAGCTAACCCTTGGGGTTAAGCCTTGGTTTTAAACGTTTCGGTTGAAATGGTGAAACATTTGAAAGATGTTGGTCGTTTTCCTTGGTTATGGATGATGTGACGGAAGGCCGTTGGACGTTTTCTACATGATTAATGTATGGCTTTAAATGTTTTTGTAGTCGAGTTACGTGCTTTCAATGATTTGGTAGGTGTGCCGTGACAGTGCGTGTGTATTTGGGCCGCCATTGCCCCTCGGTGAAAGTTCAGAAACTTTGCGTATGTAGGTGCTTCACTCCTTCGGGTTAATCCCCGTAAATGAAGTGGTTGCCCTATTGGGAGGCGTGTATTGTTGTAATTCCTTATAAAACTTGTTATTACCTAGCGGGTCATTGGATGCTCCAGAACTAGGGTAATGAGTGAGAGTCTATAGTTGCTGCCTTTGTCCCCGGTGCGACAGAGACGGTACATAGGCATCATTGTCAATTGTGGAAACCGAGGGAAAAATAACGTTTGTTAATATTTTTCTTAACTGTTGAACGTTATTTGCATTATATAAAATGTGTGGTTTTGAGGATGAAAAACTGTTTTGAGGCTTGTAAAGTAGAATCAATTCTATACTATTTGATTGCATATCTTGTTTTACTTCATTATAGTCGATTCCTATTGGTTTCGGTTCACGTTGTAGAATTTTGAAAACTTTTTTCAGGTGACTGTGATCACGAGGGATGATCTAGTGGAGCCCGAGGAGGCGGAAGACTTTTTTAGTTTTTCTTTTGATTGAGGATCATGTATTGATGTTTACATATATTTTTTGGATTCATACATGATATGTAAGGCCCTAAGACTATGGCTTCATATGTTGTTTGTATGTGAAGCGTGGGCTAGTGTTTGGTTTGGGATTTCTCGGTTTGAAAGGTTTTGTTATGGTATAAAAATGTTGGTATCTAAGTTTTTGGGTTAAGAGAAGAAGTTTCTTTATCCAACTGATGTTTGTCCCTATATTTTGCTTATTTAAAATTCATGTTGAGAGATCAAGTTTTTAGGTGTGTTTTTTAGACTTGAGAAGATTTTCAGGTTTCTGTCTAGAAATCTCTCGGGCGTCTCACCACTCAAGCAGGCCTCTGAGCGCACGAGTGGACAGCCGCTGTGACTAAAAGTTGGGTTTTGTTTTGAAAGAAGGCTTTGGTTAGAGATGCATGGGGTTACCCTTTTTTTATTCAAAATGGCATATTTTGTTAATTGTTTTACAAATACAAATCTCGTTTTCGTTTCGATCTTCGACCCGTTTGATTTCGGGTAGTTTTGGTGGATCGTGGTATCCTAAAATAGTTGTTCCATAGGCTTTTCACGTGACCTGAGTTTTGGGGTGTGACAAAGGTGGCAGCAGCGAGTGTCTAAAGTTAGCCCGATGGGTTGTTGCGAAAATTTTCCAAAACGATAATTTCTTGGGGTACTATGTTGGGGTGTTTCGTAGCAGTTTCTAGTGGTCCGCTGGTGGCGTAGGGGTGGTTGGGACGGTGTCGGGTTGGGTGGGGGTGAGTGGTGATCGAGGGTGGTGGTGCACAGTGGTGATGGTGGAGCGATGGATTGATGGTTGGCGCGGTGGTGATACCGGTGGTGTGAGGGGTGTGGGTGGTGACCACCGATGGTGGTGGTGGTCGATGGTGGCGGTGGTGATGAACTCTAGTGGCGGTGGTGGTGGCGCCATCATGTGTGGGAGGAGGAAGATTGAGAGACTGGAGAGAGAGAGAGAGAGAGAGAGAGAGGACTAGAGCTTGGTGCCACAGTGGGGTCGGCGGAGGCGCCAGTGAGGTCGCCGGTGATGGTGGCGGGCTTGAGAGGCGGAGAATGGACTGGTGTTGGGGTGTGGCGAGTGCGTCGAACCGAGGGTGGTGGCGCGGCTTCTCCTTCCCTTGCGTTTTTCCTCCTTCACTTTTTAAATTTCTCTCTCTCTTTATTTTTAGAGTGATGTTATAGATCCCGAATAAGTTAACCGAAAAATTGACCGAATCACTTTGGGAGGCTCAAAGAAGACACATATACTATTCTTTTGGTGCTTTTCTCATTTTAGGCACTGTTTGGGATTTTGTTTGTTACTTTTTGTTTTTTTCTTCTTTTTCTAATTTTTTTTATTTTTTCAGTCCGATTAAATTTTTTAATTTTTTGTTTCTTCATAAAACAATTTAAAGTATAATTATTTCAATTAAAATTAAAAATATTCACTAAAAATAAAAACTATTATAAAAACTTTAAAGTCACTTTTTTCTAATGAATTTTTTTTATTTTTTGGTCAATTTCTCATTCATAAGTTATTCATTTTATTTGAAACTAAGAATAATAAAAATAAAAAAATATATATGTATAAGAAGTTCCTGATACTATATTTTAAAATATTTCTCATTTCTTCTTTAAAAAATAACAAAAAATATCAATGTAATTAATTTTTTCCAATACATGAGTGCTCATATGTAAAAAAATTATCATGCCCTGTATCAAGGTATGAGAAATTTCTTATACTATATATATTTAAGAAATTATTATGCTATTGTGTTTGGAAATATAAATGTGAAAAATATAAGATTTTTTTTTTCATATATAACTATATTGAAATTTTTATTTTGAGAAATTTTTCATTCATAGGTGTTTATTTACTCAAAATTAATAACAATAAAATTGGAAAAAAAATTGTATGAGAAGTTTTCATGCTAAATTTTAAAATAGTTATCATTTTACATTAAAAAGTAACAAAAATATTGATGGATAAGAAGTTTATCATATATCACTTTCTAAGAATATTCGCATGTACATATGTGTTATGATAAATTTCGCATACTCAGATTTTGAAATGTATCAAAATTTTCTTATATATTATTTAAAACTACGAATGAAAAAATTAAAAAAAATATGTATGAGAAGTTTCTCATATATGGAAAAAATTGTGCTAAAAAAAATTTCTCATTCATTAGTTGCTCATTTCATTTAAAATTAAAAATGACAAAATTAAGAAAAATATATACAGAAGAAAGATTCTCATACTATGTTACTTCTTATCATACATGCAAAAAAAATTATACTAGAAAAAATCATCATTCATTAGTTGCTTATTTAATTTAAAATTAATAATGACAAAATTAAAAGAAAAATATGTCTGAGAAGTTTATCATGCTTGGAAAAAAAATTATACTAAAAAATTTCATTCATAAGTTACTCATTTTATTTAAAATTAAGAATGACAAAATTAAGAAAAAAAAATGTATGAGAATTTTCTCATACTATGTATGAAAAAAATTATACTATAAAATTTCTCATTCATAAGTTGCTCATTTTTATTTAAAACTAGGAATAACAAAATTAAAAATATATGTATGAAAAACTTTCCAGACTAGATTTTAAAATAGTTCTCATTTTCTCTTAAAAAATAAAATTATCGAAGTTTTTTTTTATTTTTTAACTTTAAGCCAAAAGACAAAAACTTAACCTTAAATTTCTTGCCAAACAAAAAATTAAATTAATTAGAACTTCTTAAAAATAAATTTTAAAAAGTTATTTTTGTGTTTTTATATATTTTTATATCTGGCATCCATATTGATTAATAGATCTCCACGAATAAATTGCTAAAGTATAAATTTTCCAATAAATAAATGCGGACAATAAAACCTAAAAATATTTTAGAGTTAACTTTTAAAAAATAAAAATGTAACGTGTGAGACAGCAAGAGTAAAGAATGCTCACTAAATTATTGATGGTTAATTATTTCGGTGATTTATTTTTAGAGACTTAGTGTTTTCATATATTTTTATCATCAAAACTATTTTTTATGTAGTATTTATTAGGTAGATCATTGGTGCAAAAAATTAAATTAAATAGATATTGATAGTTATGTGACTAGATCACATTTGTTTAAAAACTAATGAATGGTAAATATAATCTTACAAAAAATAGTGTTAAACAAATATAAGCAAATTATATAGGTACAGATATCTAATTGACTTAATATTTATTATGAGTAATGAAATTAAGAAATACTATAAAATAAACGATTCTGATTATAAAAATATGTTAAAAAAATAAAATATTTAATAAAGCACAATATAATACTATTGTAAACCCAATTATTTTATAACTATTTTACTTCAATTATTTTGAAGCATCCATTCGCTCATTCTTTTTCGGTCAAAAAAATTCGGTTGAAATAGTGTTTGGCACTTCACTCGTTCAAAACATCCACTCGTTCTTAACTCGCTAGGAAAAGAAAAGGGATAGATGACTGAAAATCCCGCTTAGAGATCGCAACTCCTACTCTGACTAAATTGATGAAAGTGGGAGCCTCTCTTTAGAGAAAGTAAGAAAAGCCCCCCTATCACAACAAGGCGGATAGCGGAAAGGTGGGGTAAATATCTTGGTTGTAGGTTGTTTCCATTATTTTTAAAGTTTTCTATTATACTGTTAAAAGTTTCCCGAGGTGTAAGTTTCAAATAGGTATATATAGAAAATGACATAATTTCTCAACCGGTAAAATTTTCCAAGCGGTAACTCAGTGGCTGATAAGCATTAGTGGCTTTCTTAATTGTGAGCAATTGACATGTTGTGACACGTTGTCAATTCAAGGAGATATTTTCTACCGTTTAAATTTTCGATGTAAGATTTTATGGTCGTAAAATTTGTCAAAAATTAATATAAACTTTTAATGCTATTTCGTGAATTATCGTGTTGACTGAATTTTGACAAAAATTTTCTATTACATATTTTTAAATGTTAGTGTTTATCGAATTTAGCAAATTTTGCTAATAATTCCCGATTTAAATTATATTTATAAGGTTTTGTTAAGAATTACATTTTGAGACTATCGGCTAATTTACTTTTATTATTCTATCGAATTTGGGTACCGAATTTTACAGTTAGTATGTGTGTTAGTTTTGGTTAAGGTTCTGATGTGCAAGGATGACAGGTCCTTTGGGAATTTCACCGGAGTGAAAGCTTGTGGTTTTGATCGTCATCTTTATGGTTAAGCGGTGGAGCATGAGAGTTTCCCGTAGTAAGACCATCGGTGTGTACCAAGGCGAAGTTAAGTTATGAGTAGCGTTAAATCTTTTCGTGTGACGACGTGGTCACATGTGGTATTTCCTTTCTAATGATAAGTTCCCTAAACATGAGGAGTTCATGATAGATGTTATTGGTGTAGTTGACCCAGTTGCTTGAGGTGGTGCGATAAGAGTGTGGTGTCTCTTGAAGGAAATGAGACTGCTTATGTTTTGATTTGGGGCTTAAATGTGATTCTATTGTCTTTGCCCTTAGGGGTGGATCCAGAAGTAATAAAGCTGAACAGTATACCTTAATAGATTGAATGGCCTGGGGTTGGCAAGTGAAGATCGTTAGATCTAAGATATATATTATCGTCTTTACGCTCAAACAATAGACGTGTCAAAATTGTTTATTTGGTTGTGAGAGTGATGGGTAATCTCCGGATGGAAAGTCTAGAATTTGGCCTTTTTTTATTAAGCGCCTTACGTATTTTTTGGTGGTTTTGCCTAAGCGGTGAGCTCAAGGCTGTAGAATGGATGTTATTTGCCAATTACGGATCATGTTAGATTAGTACTATCTTGTGAGGGTTCCGCCTTGGGGTAGTGTGGGTGCTCAGTGTTGTACCTTTGTGTATACCCAGTGATGAGTTTATAATCTTGTGAGACGTATTGTTTGGGGCGTAATGTAGTTGATGGTATTTGGTGTATATGTGTGGGGTTTAAATTTAAAAACTAAACGTAGCGAGTGATGTAATTATTGTAAGTGGGTCAACAATGTTTTGTGCGATGAAGTTCAAGGTTATTCTAAAGAGGGATGGCTAGCGTTTTCCTTAACCGAATGCTTAATGGTTACCCTAAGACATGATCGTGTTGAATGAGAGTTTTTTACTAACCTTTTGATTTCCCTGGAAAGAGAGCTACCTGTAGAGAGTTATTTTGTTCCGAGTGTTTTATCCTTGTTAGGTGTAAAGATCGAGACCTTTGGTTAAATTGTAGCTTGGCAATTTCTTGGGAAGATAAAAATCTCCGTAAATCTCGTACCCTTAGTGTGGTCCTTGTGGTTGTGCCAGGTGAACTTGAACAACTAGGATTGTGTGAGTGTAGGACTAATTCCTTGTAGTTTCTTAATGAAGATTTGTTGCTCGACCGTATAAGTACAAGTGTTAGGGTTGTGTACCGTAATGGTATCATATTGGAGTTGTTGATATTTTTAGCTCTTCTCAAGGTAAGATCCTTGTTGAAGTTCTTTTGACCATATTCTAAGCATTACTAATTCCTGATAGTCTTTTTATAAGTCTCAGTTAGTGCCTTAGTGTTAAAAGCCTTTGAGTTTCTTTGGAGTTGGCATTTGGGTTACTCGCTTTAGGCAAGGATTCGGGTTATGTTGTAAAAGATCTTGAGATTTCTGTGAAGATATAGTTTAAACGTGAGTTGCAAGAAGTTAGGGCAAGGGGAACCTTTTTCGTTGTGGCCTCTTACAATCAATTTGTTCACCCAATTTGGAGTATGAAATTCTTATTCGTTTGAGAAAGAAGTCCCTTTGTGGACATGCTTAGAGTTTATCTCAAGAAGTTTGAGAAAGGTTATGACTCGGTTAGTTTCAGCGATATTATACGACAGCATAAGCTGGGTCATTGGCAAGAGTGCATTGAATGATTAAGTGTTTGGGTGTGAGTATTGGAAGGGCAAGACGGGGTGTGTGTGTGTGTGCATCATATTGTATGGTTTTAGGGTGTGTGGCCTTAAGT
Source organism: Heliamphora ciliata (assembly GCA_032360265.1). Taxonomy (NCBI): domain Eukaryota; kingdom Viridiplantae; phylum Streptophyta; class Magnoliopsida; order Ericales; family Sarraceniaceae; genus Heliamphora; species Heliamphora ciliata. Next base: position 10,205 of record JAUMHN010404104.1, read on the forward strand.
GGTTTTGGCCAAGGCTCGTTGGCTCTTTTCTCTGAGTTCGTGTGTTCGGTGTTCAGTTCTGCTAATTCTTGTTTTTGTCCCTCGGCAGTTGACGATTTGTGGTTCTAAATGAACAGTCATGCAATGATAAAGGGAAGTATTTGTATCCTTCTATTTACTAGAATCCATATTAAATGTTTAGCGTAGTTGAGTGGCTTCTTGGGTGTCACCAAGACATTTATTTATAAGAGCCCTCTTATTATGTTTCCATGTCGGAACACTGTTGTTTCCGCTCTGGTGGCTAGTTCTCTATGTGGTCCTTGCCAGGCTTAGAAAGGTACGTTTAACGTCTTAACTTATTGTGAGTTATTCGTTGGATTGTTATATTCGTGGCTTAGTTTTCTCTATCATTGTGGGATATGTCCTTTGTTGAGGGATGTATTCGGTATTGATATTCTCTGGCCTCAGTATTAGATGTTGCAAGACCGTAATTGTTGTTGAGCCGCATTCTCGCCATGATGGAATTATGCTTTAAGAGCTCTAGTTCTGATTAAGAATCTCGCTCTGGAATAAGTATCCTTTTGGCTTCAAGTTCTGGTGCAATAAATGTGTGTTTAGTAATAATGTGTTTTGGAGTTCCATAGTCATCGATCGTGAGAAGGTGAACGAGGTTCAAATGGTACTTATGGTAGGATAGGATGTGTGTGATTTTTTGTGAATAGTGTTAAGATTTAACAGCGGGTGTTTTCGGCTTACGGAGGTAATTTGCAGTGTGTGTTATAAGGCGGATATGATCTAGTTGTGCGGTATTTCAAATGAAAACCCTAGTCAATGTAGGTTATGTATTGATGGGTTGGTTATGCCTCACGGTAACAATTGGCGTGGATGTTTAATTCGTGAGAGAGTGTTACGTGGGTGTGTGTTGTTCTTGAGTGCGGAGATGTGATAGCATCTCTCTCGTTATGGACCTTACGGTGCTTTGCTTTTACGATTGTTGGTAAGATTGGAAAGGATATTAATGAGGGATCTCATATTGAATTTTAAGGACGAAATTCCTTAAGAGAGGGAGGTTGTGGTGACCCGGTATGTTTTAAATTAATTTTATTAACGTAACGAAATTAATGGAAATGATTTCTGAATATAAATATTGCATTTGGCATGTATGGAGACCCTGAAAAATAAAATTGGGACTAATTCCATGGTGTTAGAAAATTTTAATAATGAGATTTGAATTATTTAATTAAAATCAGGATGGAAGATTATATAATTAAAATTAAGATAGAAGATAATATGACATGGGTTTAAAATATATCTTCACACACACACACACACACACACACACACACACATATATATATATATATATATATATATATATATTAAATAGTAGGACCCTGTTTACACCATAATTAATATTTTCCTATCGATGATAATATTTTCCATTTAAAAGCATGTCAATATTTATAGGCTTAATAGAAAATAATTTTATTATCTAAATAGCCTACCATATTTTATAAAGGCTTAATAGAAAATAATTATATATTTTAAATGCCGACATGAATTTTTCTCGGTGATGACAAGTGGCGCCAGCGGTTAAAAGGAGTTATATGCTTAAGTAATGGGAGAGATGCTTAAGTAGTGGGAAGTTAATGGCAGTTGAAGGAAATTTAAAATTTGACACTTGGCATTAAAGGAGAGAGTTATACTTTAGAGCAGTTATTAGTAGTTATAAGTTATTTTTTATGAAATTTTATAAATAGTTGAATTATATCCATTGTAAAGACACAACACACAAACTGGCAAACTGCCTGTATTTTCTTTTCTCTTTTCGTAGGAGTAGATCATAGATTGTAACATTTGTAACTGGTTCCTCCATCGAAGTTAATAAAATCTAAGTTTTATTTTCTTTGATACCGTCTTCTTCTGTGACTTTTTCTGGCGAAATCCTGAAACAAGGCATAGAACCCGTACGCAATCGCTTGATCATTTCGAAGAAGAAGAATTTCCTTTCGAAGGAGATCTATTTCGTGTTATTTTGGTAAACAGACCCACATAATAATAAAGCAAAAAAGGAATAAAAGATCAGAAAGGGGGAGGGAGAATCACCAACCCGTCAGGCACCACCTCCGTCTCCCCTTCCTCTTCTTTTTCTATTTTGTTTCTTCCATTTTTAATGAGCTCAAGCTTGGAACCCACCATCTCTCTAAAACTTGGACCCTTTTCACTCAAAATTGAAAGATGCCGTCCGAGATTCAACTTCCACTAATCAAGAGCTTTACGTGCAACCAACCAAAAGTCTTTTCATGAAAGGCCGAATTTCTACGGTTTCGAATTTAGACGCTGTTGGCTCCTAGGAGCTATGATCTTGACTATCTATGAGCTTTAGATGAGATATGAGTTGATTTTTGTTGCAAATCCTTGAAACCCTAAATTTCTAGGGATTTTGTAAAAATCCTATTTTAATTCTTAATTGATCGACTTGATTTCATGGGGTTTTGAGGAAATAAAGAAATTGGAATAACCTAAGGGGAGCTTGAGCCATTTAATTTGAAAATTTGTAATTTGCAAGCCAACTTGACAACCTCAACTCAAGATTTGGGAAACCTTTGGTAATAGCCCTAGCATAATTCATGGCAATTGGTGATGATAAGGAAATGTTAATTTCTAAATGGTTATTAAAACTTTAAATTTGACAATTTATGAATTTAGGGCAAAATGTGTATCTTAATTTGAGGATCTGGGAATTTTTTGCATATAAACCCTAACTTATTTTATGGTTGGTTGCTTGATTTCATGATAGTAGGATACAATGGTGAGGTAGGAACCCTCAAAGAGTTACTTGGGCCTAGTAACTTGACACTTTGAGTTTTAAGAGTCAAATTTCTAGTTTAATCACAAGAATTGGGAACTTTTATATAAAATTCTAGCCTTATCCACGGTTTATTTATTTGGTTTCATGGTAATTGGAGGAGATGATGGTACGCGAACTCCTAGTTGGGTTACTAGAACCTTGTAACTCGATAATTTGTGGAATTAAAGGACTTAATTTGTAGTATAATTTAAAATTTTGAGAACTTAATGTTGTGTTTAGCATGTGGAACGAGCCGTTATAAAATTTCGGTTAATTCAAGGTTGAGTTTCATGATACTTGACGTTTTAAGTTAAATTTTAAATTTGGTGCGTGATAATAAGTGTGGACTTATGGTTGTATAAATTAGATATATCTACTTCAATTAAAGAGTTGTGGGGGTGTAATTAAGTGTTGGGTTTGTCGAGAAAATTTATATGTACTTCAATTAGAGAGTTGTGGGGTGTAATTACGTGTTGGGTTTATCGAGAGAAACCGATATTGCAATTGGATTCGTGTTTGAATTAATAAAAACGAGGTAATAAATTAATGAATTGATGTTGGAACCGACTGTTGATTGTGTTGGATAAATTGGACTTGACTAGTTCCGCGGTGAAAGACCAAAAACTTGTGCAAGCTGGGTGCCTTACCCTTCGGGTTAGCCCCGAAAAAGTGAGCACGAGTTGCCTGCCCATCGGCGTTCCCGAGGGAAACCAAAAAAGGTGGTTGTCGTGTTGAGTTATAAAGCGAACTATTGTCTATCGGGCTTCACGTAGCCGGTTGAAAGAATAGTGCGGGGTTTCTATAAACTACACCCAGTGTCGGTTCGAAATTGAACTAGTGAATTGAACGAAACATTGAATTGAAATGAATCGGATGTGAATGAAAGCAAATGGAATGAATGAAAGCATAATTCATATGGGTATCAATTGACTTGAGATGAAAATCATATCTTGCATTTATTAACTCGAGAATATGAGTGTTGTGATTCATATGGATATCAAATGTATGAGATGAATGGAAAATGTTTAACACTTTGTCTAAGAATGGATTAATAGATATTGGTTTTATTGTGAACTCAAGTGTGTGAATCAATGTTTAAAGAGTGAAAATGTGATTGTTTATTTTACTCTGGCCTTCACACACTCGCACATTACATATCTATCATGAAATCATATTTAGTCACTATCCTACGAGTTCCGGCTCATGTTGTGTGAATAAATATTTTTCAGGTACATATGGTAATGCAAAGATTTAGAAGAAATTTCTTGATGTTTGAAACGATTTTAATGGAGAACATGAAGAGCATATGTATTGTGTTTTGATTTAGAGATGATGTGAGAAATATATGATTTTGGGGGAAGTTGTATAATCAAGAGTACCTTAACGTTGAAAGTTGTAAGAATTATGTAATTAAGTTTTTGCTCAAGAGTTGTTAATTTTGAGGGCTGTAAGGCGATAATGCCATAGAGTTTGTATATGTTGGATTAGGATCTAATATTTAATGACGTTCATGGAATGTTTGAGATGAGATTTTAACATGTTTTTATGTTAAAAAGTTGCTTTTACCTGGTTTTCATGCCTTAGAATTTCTGTTCAGGAAAAGGATATTGAGTTCGAAGTTTAAAATTTAAAACAGGGGATTTGTTGGTGTGCTCACGGCCACCTGACTGCTTGAGCGGTGGTCAGTCCGCTCAAGCGAGCTCGACTGTGTGTCATTCCCAAAATTGTTTTCTCAAATTAAAGTATATTTTTGTCCGAGTCCTTTCTAAAACTCTTTTCCTATAATTTTGAAGTTCAAGAATTTAATTTCAAAGGATTAACTTCTCTATTGAAATAATTTAAACTTAAAGTTTTCTTTAAAGGAGGTTCTGACTATAAAAATCATATTTTTTTATACAAAGTCATGTTTACTTTGGTTTTACTGGGCCGGGTTATTATAGGTGGTTCACTAGCCTCATGTTTGGAGTCGTAACTTGTTGAGCTCATAACTTTTAGTCCTTTTTGGCCCAATTTTTATTTTTCATGTATTATATATATATATATATATATAGAGAGAGAGAGAGAGAGAGAGAGAGAAGAGGGGGGCATGTTTGGCTTCATTTGAATCTACTTAAAGTTTGTATTTATCCTTTTTATCTAAGATTTTTTTTTTGTAAAAAAATAAGGGTTAGAAAAAATAACATTTTATCTTTATACCGAGACTTAAAATAACTTTTAAATCAATAAGTTTTTTAAATTTATTGCATTTAAAATGTTGTATAAATTTTAAATATTTAAAATCGACTTGTCTAAATCTATCAAAGAAGATTTGTATTAATATAAAATAATTTTTTTGGGTAAATTACACTAACCCCTCCTCTGGTTT
>JAUMHN010404115.1:0-15397 GCA_032360265.1 Heliamphora ciliata
TACCATGACTAGACCAGACATTGCCTATCCGGTCAGCGTTGTGAGTCAATTCATGTTTGATCCTCGTACTCCCCACTGGAATGCAGTGGTTCGTATTATCTGGTATCTCAATTGCAACCCAGGGATGGGTATACAGTTTTGTGATCGGGGTGTCCAATTGATAGAAGATCCACATCAAGGTTTTCTGTTTTTGTTGGTGGGAACCTTGTGTCGTGGAAAAGTAAGAAGTAAGACGTGGTATCGAGATCAAATGCAGAGGCAGAATACAGGTCCATGGCATTAGCTACATCAGAAATTATGTGGGTTCGAGAGCTTCTCACCGAGTTAGGTTAACCGCTTGTGGGACCTACTAAATTGTGGTGCGATAATAAGTCTGTAGTTTATATTGTTATGAATCCGGTGTTTCATGAGTGAACCAAACACATCGAGATTGACTGTCACTTTATCCGTCATGAGTACAAGAATGGCACTATCGGGTTTGGTTCGGTTCGGTCTGGTGAACAACTTGCTGACTTGTTCACTAAGGCATTGCCGGGATCTCGAGTCAATTACATTTATAATAAGTTAGGCATGATTGATATATATGCTCCAACTTAAGGGGGGTTAAGTAGTAAGGGTTAATATATTTATATATATTATAGTACGTGGTATTATGTGGACATGCTCACAGTAGTTATTGTAAGCCTCTTTTTCTTAATAAATATAGGTGTAGGTCTCATTTGGTGAGATACACTCTTCTCTATAATCTCCGTCATTCTAATAGACTTCACTAAAACGCGCCATTGAAATGGGAAAGCTAAAGGAACATTTGAGGGAATTGCCAGCTAGATGAAGAAAGGCATCAATGCTTTCTGGTGAAAGCCTCAAATTACAATGGCCATTAAATATAGTAAATATAATGGTTGGGAGTATCCTCATGCCTAGCTAGTCAATATGACGGGCTACCAATTGTCTGGTCGCTTCACCTGTTGTTATAACAAATCATTGGGTGTAATAAACTAACAAGAGCTCGATTCATCTCCCAAGGATGGTGATAATATCAATTCATCTCCACATGCGAAAGTCGTGATTGAGCTCTCGTTACTATACTAAAAATGAAATTTTAGAGTACAATAAATAAATAAACAAATGAACCAAATTTTGTTAAAATCAATTCTATTTAACTTTTGTTGAAATATCATTCGCTATAAAAATATTTCAGACATTTAAAAATTCATTAATTCTCCAATTAATTTGGTTTTTTATTAGCTTTCACTCTATAATACTTGCTTTGTGAATATAAATAGGATGTTTAATCTAGGTATCTCATTAAGTAACCAACTAAGCACAATTAGCTGGATCAAGTACACAAAACAATCGGAGGTATATATATGAGCTTCAAATAAGAACATAAATCAAAATCAAATTTCTTAGTTGTCATAGGCAAACCCTGTAAGGGTTTCTACCCTCTTAAGGATAGGTGTGGGATTCTACCCATTTTGTAGCTGCCCATAATTGAACAGTCCAAGAGTCTCTTTCCTCTTAAGAGAAAATAGAAGTGATCACCATCTTTATCAGATCCAATCTCACAAAAGTTAAGTAACAAAATTGTCACATTCCAAACTCCGGGTCACATGAAACACCCATAAACAACCATTTAAAACACCCATAAACAACCATATAAAACACCCAACCCGATGTTCACTCTCAGATCAAAACATACATGTATTAAATATAATCGCCAAAAGACTTACAATACATGGTTCTAATACCGATAAAACATGTAAACGTACATGGTCCAAAAAGAACAAAAACGAAGACTACAGATCTTTCGCCACACCGGCTCCGGATCAACCTGCTTGACCGGTACCTGAAAAAAACATTTCAAATATCACATCATGAGTCATAGTTCAGTAGAAACTAGACAAATATAAAATAAAAGCAAAACATGCTCGGAAAACAGTGTGCAGTTTTCGACTCACACGAGCCATAAAAACAATTTTGAAAACGGTTTTAGATCTGAACTCATACGAGTCTCAAAAGAAAATATTTGGAAAGCAGTTTTATATAAGGACTCTCAAGAGCCTTAAGGAAAATAGTTTGAAAACAGTTTTGTATCACGACTCATTCAAGTCTAGAAAATAATTTGATATATATATACTACAATGCTTTACCAGCAAAGGTAGACTCCTACGAGCCAAGACTTCCATGAGCCCCACATGCAATATTTCTATCATATATATGAAGATTTACACGCAATACATGCCATTCACATAACGCAACATATACAGAGTTAACATATATCTTCATAGGGTAAGACCGTAGGACTACATACGCCCTCATCATACATCTTCACAGGGTAAAACCGTAGGACTACATACGCCCTCATATATAACTTTAAAACCAGAGTTTTAACTAGAACAACACATGCATATATAAACCAGAGCTTTAAATGCATCAAAACCACATAAGACCACATAAGGCCACATAAGACCACATATCCATCCTACCACATGCATGAATAAAACTAGAGTTTTATATGCATAAAATCACGTATAACCACAACGTTCCACATAATAACGCAACATAACCCGTCACGACATCACATGCCTTATACCCGACACAACCAACAACTTGCAGAACAAGACCCACCCAAAGGCCAACTCCAAGCCTTCCACAAAACGGTTCTCACCAAAAATCCCATCTTTTCCCAAAACCCTCTTTTAGAAAAGAATCACAAACCCGAACACGTCACGCGCCCAACTATATTTAAACGTCACGCTTCCCAAACCACGTCATCCTCGAGGATGACAACAAGGAAACCAACCACCATGGCCCCACTATGACCAACCCAAAACAAGAAACGGCCAACACCCTTCTTCATGAGTCCAGTCGACAGAATCCCATAATTCAATCGATTGAAACGCCACTGGAGAAGAGCCAGTCAAAAGATCATCATAACCCAACCGACCGAAAAATCACCACAACCACCATAGCAACAAGAAATTTGATAAAAAAGTTTAATAAGGATGAAAAATAATCTTTTCCAAGACGTTTGGCCAAAAACGGATGAAAAACGGTTAAAAAAATTTGACATACCTTTACTTTATTGGTCATAACTTTTTCTACAAAAAGAATTTTATTGTGAGAGTGGTGTCATTGGAAAGAAAATTTATAGGGCTTAAATTTGAGTACAAAAACGACCCAATTTAGAGTCCGGATGAGGAAGATACACTAATTTTAAAAATAAAACTTCAACCAGCAAAAAAAGATCGCGGTCTAAATCGCTCGAGCGGTCTGTCAACCCGAGAACATCCCAAGACCGTCGTCTAGACCGCTCGAGCAGTCCCTCGAGCGGTCCTGCGCCGAGAACTGACCTTTCTACTAAAATTTGAAGCCAACAACCATCCAACCCCAAAATCGAAACAACCAAATTCCCTTTTGGTACCCTTGGACGTATATAAGTCCAAAACTACCAAGAAACACCGAAAGAAACGCATCAAAACACATTTCATCCAATTGAAAATAACCAAAAAAACGGTTTTAAGAAAAAAACCCAACTTTTTGAAACATAAACTAATTTTTCATGGATTTTAAAACGGTAAAAATACATACGATTACATGTAGCATCCTTTTAAGACATGAGAGTTTAGGATCCTACCTCGTTGAGTCAAAAACTCGACGCCTCGATCCAGGTGCAAAACTAAATTTCGTTGGAATGAAATTTTATTCGGATGAAAGTGTAGCCCACCACGAAGATACTAAAAATCTGCTGTCTGATCGTCGAAAACCAAGTCCTGGGCCTCCGAGAAGTTAGAGAGAAGGCAGAGCGTTTGGTTTTGAAAAAAGAAACTTAGAGAGTAAGTTTTGAAAATATCTTCCATAAATATCTAAAAGTTAGATATTTATAGGCTCTGCCAAAAAATTTTTTTTTTTTTTGAAATTCACACCACAATGCCCAACGGTCTCGAGAAACAATCCCGCATGCATATCTAAATCAGAACATACATAAAAATGCATACAAACATGCTGTAACGAAAACGATAAACACGCGTCGAAAAACGCCAAAAAATAAAACGGGTTAGGGTCTCATAACTCTACCCCCCCTTAAAGGAATTTTGTCCCCGAAATTCAGCACAAAATCAAAAGGAAACAACCCCGTCAATCGCAATCGACACAGGCATGAGAGATGGTCAGCCAAACTATTCATAGGATACAGTCAAACAAGGTCATATATTCTAAATAACGGCTAACTATCTCAAAGACACTGGATCTGCAACTCGCCCCACCTCACATCTGCACCAACCACTATCTCAACACAGCACACCACCCATGGAGTCCACCACCAACTCCAAACCCACGGTCACAGCCTCGAACACAGTCTCGCCGCTCCGTGCAGACATCAAGTCTATAAGAAAGAAACACATAACATAAGATGCAGTATGTCGCATGAATATAAACACTAACCACTTAAGCATGCTAACACGTAGTCATATAGGTCCATGCTAAACAAACCAACATACCGAGGAGAACCGACAAGAATGACGCGTCACTTAGATAATTTACTTAGATTCCCTGCTAGAAATCACGTTAGCTAAATGCGTTTCTAACTTGGCTCCCAAGTTTGTTAATCAAAACGTCCAAAGGCAAGACGAATTAATCCTAAGGTTCAACCCCTATGCTCACATATACACAACATTCACACATTATTAGGCTCGTTCTATCAAAACATTTAAACACATGCAGTCAAGCACACGCAATCAACCTCACACGGTGATGCATCCTCTTCCCACGGCTCTTAGGTATTCGAACCCAGAGCTCTGATGCCATTCTGTCACGCTATAAACTCTGGGTCACGTGAAACACCCATAAACAACCATATAAAACACCCAACCCGATATTCACTCTCAGTCAAAACATACATACATTAAATATAATCGTCAAAAGGCTTACAATACACGGTTCCAACACCGATAAAACATATAAACATACATGGTCCAAAAAGAACAAAAAGAAAGTCTACAGATCTTTTGCCACACTGGCTCCTCCGGATTAACCTGCGTGACCGGTACGTGAAAAACATTTCAAATCCCACACCGTGAGCCAAAACTCAACAGAAACTAGACAAACATAAAATAAAGCAAAACTTGCTTAGAAAACAATGTGCAGTTTTTGACTCACACGAGCCATAAAAACAATTTTGAAAACGGTTTTAGATCTGAACTCATACGAGTCTCAGAAGAAAACATTTGGAAAGCGGTTTTATATAAGGACTCTCAAGAGCCTCAAGAAAAATAGTTTTATATCACGAATCATCCGAGTCTAGAAAATAATTTAATATATATATATATATATATATATATATATATATGTATACTACAATATTTTTCCAACAAAGATAGACTCCTACGAGCAAGACTCCCATGAGCCCCACATGCAATAGTTCTATCACATATATGAAGATTCACACGAAACACATGCCATTCACATAACGCAACACATGCATAGTTAACATATATCTTCACGGGATAAGACCGTAGGACCATATACGCCCTCATCATACATCTTCACGGGGTAAGACCGTAGGACCACATATGCCACCACATACGCCCTCATCATATATCTTCACGGGATAAGACCGTAGGACCACATACGCCATCATCATACATCTTCATGGGGTAAAACCGTAGGACTACATACGCCCTCATATATAACTTTAAAACCAGAATTTTAACCATAACAACACATGCATGTATAAACTAGAGTTTTAAATACACCAAGACCCCATATGGTCACTTAAGACCACATATCCATCCTACTATATGCATGAGTAAAACTAGAGTTTTATAAGTATAAAATCATGTATAACAACAATGTTCCGTATAACAACGCCACATAATCCGTCACGACATCACATACCTTACACCCGACATAACCAATAACTTACAGAACAAGATCTACCTAAAGGCCAACTCTAAGCCTTCCACAAAACGGTTCTCACCAAAAACTCCATCTTTTTCCAAAACCCCATTTTAGAAAAGAATCATAAACCCGAACACGTCACGCGCCCAACTATACTTAAACGTCACGCTTCCCAAACCACGTCATCCCCGAAGATGACAAGAAGGAAACCAACCACCACGGCCCCACTACGACCAACCCAAAACAAGAAACGGCCAAAACCCCTCTTTATGAGTCTAGTAGACAAAATCCCATAATTCAATCAACTGAAATGCCATTAGAGGAGTGCCAGTTAAAAGAACATCATAACCCAACCAACCGAAAAACCACCACAACCACCAAAGCAACAAGAAATTTGATAAAAAGGTCTAATAAGGATGAAAAATAATCTTTTCCAAGACGTTTGGTAAAAAACGGATGAAAAACGGTTAAGAAAATTTGACATACCCTCACTCTTTTGGTCATAACTTTTTTTATAAAATTTTTTTTATTGTGAGAGTGGTGTCATTGGAAAAAAGACTTATGGGGCTTCAATTCGAGTACAAAAATGACTCAATTCGGAGTTCAAATGAGGGAGATACACTGATTTTAAAAACAAAACTTCAACCAGCGAAAACTGACCACGGGCTAGACCGCTCGAGCGGTCTATCGAGCGGTCTGTCAACCCGAGAACATCCCAAGACTGCCATCTAGACTGCTCGAGCGATCCCTTAAGCGGTCCTGCACCGAGAACTAATCTTTTTACTAAAATTTAAAGCCAACAACCATCCAAACCCAAAATCGAAGCAACCAAACTCCCTTTTGGGACCCTCGGACGTACACAAGTCCAAAACCACCAAGAAACACCGAAAGAAATGCATCAAAACCCGTTTCATCCAATCGAAAATAACCAAAAAACGGTTATAAGAACAAAACCCAACTTTTTGAAACAAAAACTAACTTTTCATGGATTTTAAAATGGTAAAAATATATATGATTACATGTAAAAATACCTCGTTGAGTCAAAAACTCGACGTCTCGATCCACTGCTGTCTGATCATCGAAAACTAAATCCCGAGCCCCCGAGAAATTAGAGAGAAGGCAGAGCGTTTGGTTTGGAAAAAGGAAACTTAGAGTATAAGTTTTGAAAATATCTTCTATAAATATCTAAAAGTTAGATATTTATAGGTCCCGCCGAAAAAATATATATATATTTTTTGAAATTCGCACCACAACGCCTAACGGCCCCCGGGAACCAACCCACATGCATATCTATACCAGAACATCCATAAAAACGCGTACAAACATGCTGTAACGAAAACGATAAAACATGCGTCAAAAAATGTTGAAAAAAAAATGGGTCAGGGTCTCACAAAAATAACAAAATAATTAACCAATATTTTGGTTCTTACGTCATTTCAATCTTGTAAAATATTTCGTCTGCAAAATTTGTGGTTCCATAAAATTTAAAACCCTAAGCCTTCCATTGCTTACTCTAATTATGCGCGTTTGCATTATATTTTTATCATATACCCTTTGAAGTCAGAATACTAATCACCAATTAAGCCCATACAATGGAAGCAGTTGATGTTCCAAGTAATGGTAGTACAATGTTCATTAGTGTATTAGAATCCTGATATGCGTTCTTATGAACTAGGTGTCATTTGAAATGGAGTTGTGGATTGACTTTATAGATTTTGGCAATCTGATTTGAGACTTTTTCTGGCTTTTTAATGTAATGGGATGAATCAAAAAGTCATGTAGTAATTTCATTTCAGCAAAATGTACATATTGAATATGGTAATTGCTTGGTTTGGTGTTTAGTATCCTTTTAGTGAATATGGTTCTTAATTTTCTGTATTCATCCATATTGGTTTTTGTAAATTTATTTTGCTTTTGAAGTCATAGACATGAATGGTTTAAGACCTTAGCGAAGATGGGATGAGCTCCCCATCATACCTTCTCCATTCCATACTCTTCAAGTCCTTGTTTCGTTAACTTAGAGTGGGCCCACAACAATGATCCACACCGTTCAACTCATAGGCGTCACAGACAAATATCATTCATGAAAAAATTAAGTTTGATTGAATATCGATAGGTATATGAGCAAATTGTGTTTAGCTTTCTAAAATAAGCAATTTTTGTTTAAAATGGATTGGGTAAGTTTAAATCGTTCATTTTGTAAAATAATATGTGATTGGTTCATATATCTATTGATATTCAATCAAGCTAGAGTTTTGCATAAATGATTTCTCTGTGGGGCCTATGGGATAAACAGTTTGGATTATTATTGTGAGTCCACTCCAGGAACACAAAACGAAGTCTTGAGGGGTATAGAGGGGAGCTTTTTCCTATGAAGCATCTTGATCAAACCCCAACCGCCATTTTCAGTTTCTAGATGGCAGGGTAATATTCGTTGAAGTTGCAAAATCCAGATCTGAGTTGCGCCAAGACATAAAGCAGAAACGAATACGGTAGTGAAGAGCTAAAGATCAATTTTTTCTCCTAATCCAAACCAGCTTCAACTGCAGGCCTGGTGGGCACTAGAAGGATAAACAGACCTTTAATGATCCAAAAATTTCATTGACTCTTAATGACAGTAATTCACTTTCCAAAGACTCCATTGATTCCATTGCTATATTATGACTATTCTAACCATGAGTTAGGGATAATAATGCCATCTCATTTCATCTACTTTGTTTCCTCCACTGCTTACATGGTTTGTTATATGTATATTGTAATAAATTCAGCTTCATGTTCTTGTCCCATACCACTATGTTCTTTGAGCATCTCCAATGGAGGAGCAAACTTTTGCGCTTTTGAGTGAAACCAAACGGAGAATTTGAATGTCATTAGGTTATATTATGTTGAGTTGCTGACCAGTTTACAAAGGGATTGTCAACAAAGATTTATAACATGTTATTAGATGGGTCTTTTGAGCAAGATATATACATTATTAGAGTTTGGTTCAATGGTCTTTATACTCGACGCTATTTTATGGAATGAAAGTATATTTTTATTTTTTCTATTTCCAGTTATTTGTGAATATATTATGTTGGATGATTGATAAATAAAAAAAGTTTTGAAAAGACAAATAATAGGGTTGTTTTGAGCAGTGTAATCTATATAATTTTTCCTATTATAGGTTGTGTTAGTGATGGTTACCAATGGTGCAATGCACAAAAGAGAATGTGACATAGATAATACACAACCGTCATAAATCACATTGATAATCTGAATTAATCATGGTATTATAGGTTCTAATTAGTATAAACCTATTTGCTGGTTTTTGAAAATTAGTGACAATGTACCAAAGTTTTTAAGAGTGGAATTTAACAAGTCAAAATATAATAAAAATGTATTTTTTCTAAAAAAATAAAATTTACCTTCCTCACAATTGACATAATAAGATTTAGTGGGAGAATGTTAAGCTTATGTGGCTCAATCTCACATTTTTTTTAAACATATTTTATATGCATTTAGATTTCACTAACTGATAAGCCAAACTGATAAGCCAATAAGACATAAAGCTTAATATAGTCTAATTAACTATTAATTTAGAAAAAAATTCTTTTAAGATAACATGGAAACGTTGGCAAAAAGGTATCATTCTAAAAGTTATCTTTTGGTCTCTTTTCTTTTCTCAATAAAAGATACTTTTATAAAATCCACCATTTACAGATACAGTTTTTTATTAATAAAATATATAATTATTCTGAAAGAATAGATACAAAACAAAAAAGGTGAGTCAAATATTAATGATTTCAAATAAATGTTTTATCTACTCGATTATACGGATATCAATGGCCAATGAATATATGTTCTTGAAATTTATTTTTTCTAGAAATATATTATGTTCAAGATCTTATGAATTTAATGTTAGACATAGTATTATAACCAACAAGTATAATATTTTTTCTTAACAAATAAACTAAAAATTTTAACTTACCTATCTAATTTTTTTCACTCAATTCAACCACTCAACTTACGCACACACCTAAATAATGCATATTGTTGTAAGTTAGTGTTGCAACCCACTCACATAAGCAGCGCACCCAGTGTTGGTCGACACACTCTCATAGTGGCATGTTGGTCGGATACATTATGTGGATTTTATCGAAATAATATATATATATATTAGTGATTGTGCCCATACATGATGCGTGTTTAATATTAGTAATTGTATAAAAATATTTAAAAAGAATTTATATAATAAAAAATTATATAATAAATTATAAAAACAAAATATCCTAATTACGAATAATTGTGGTAGTTTTGTAACTCCTTCCATAAATTTTTAAGTTATAAAATCTCCACTATTATAAGGGTAGTTTTGGAATAAAAAATACAGTTGGCTTCAAGAGACCAAAATGGGGAGTTTTATTTTAATAATAATTGTAGAGGATTAAGATTGAGATCTATGTGTCCTATCTACACTGGCCAGTCTAGTTTGAGATGTTGTTCATGTGTATCTATACAAGAAAGCGGTGAGATGTCCCACTGGTGACTTTACCGGTAGGTCCTCCAACGATCGAATTAGCCTTTGTTTTAGAGAGAGAAGGAGTAAATAAATTGACAGAGTTTTTGCTATATGAGAAAATGCATACATTCGTCTCTTAGTTTATTGGTTATTTATAGAGTAAAATATATTTGACTCGCTTGCAGGGTTTGACCCGACCCGAGCAGGTTAGGAGTCCTTTATTTGTTCTCACTCCAGCTGTTAGAACTTAATAGTGACTTATTAATAGAACCATGCCTCTATGTCTTTTTGTCCATTCCTTTTGTCATGTCAGACTACTCACTTATCCTTAGCTTCTGTATATGGTAAAGTCAACCATTCTTGACATCCTGTATCTGGTGGTAGTTGGGCTGCCCCCTAACTTTGCAACAGAGTCAGTGGGCTCAGACCTACAAACACTGACATCGAATGTAGCTGCCTCGAGATGTGCTATGCTCAACAATCCTCGATCAAGCTATCCGAGAAATAGTGACCTCAAGCTCCGAGCTAGGAGCTTCTCAAGCGGAGAGATCTCATCAAGTTGGGCTTCGCTTGGGTTGTGATATTATGTCGTGAGATTATGTCGGGCTAAGTGATTAGCTCTGTCTCGTAAGTCGAGTTAGTTCGCTATTAGCCGACATGGCCGTACAGTTCTCGGAATAAATATTTGACCTCCCTCGATAATAATAGTATAGATATATAAATTAGCAAGACAAAATTAATTAATCGAGTATTTTATTGTTATAAAAAATTTAAGTGTCAAAAATAGTTCTGGGTAAAAAGAATTGAACAAATCCTCAAAGATATATATATATATATATATATATATATATATAATCAATTAACGAATAATTAATCAAATACTTATAAAAATTATTCAAGAAAATTTTATTATCAAAAAAAAAAATGCCAGGTACCTCATAAAAACTTCATTTTCACTTGAATGATCATATCGAAGTAAGTATTTATTATAGTTTTTGGTTTTTACTTATGAGTTGAAAATAATTTTTAAAAACTAGTTCTAAAAATTCATTACCCAGATTTTTTTTGTATTTTTAATTTTCTATATTAAGTGAAATAAATAAATAACAAAAAAAAATATTAGAAAATTACTAAAGAAAAAAAATTGAAAAAAGTAGGCATTTTAACTAGCCCAATCATAGTTTAGTTTGTCAAGGCCAGGTGTAGCCTAATATCATCTTCAAACGTTCCTTTCAGTTTATTTCATTTTCATTTAACAGGAAAAGAAAGAATTTTTTTTTTAATGTGTATTTCGTTTTTGAATAACGCTTTACTTGAAAGAAATATTTTTCCATAGAATAATTAATCATGTAAAAACCATAAAATTATGTATTGAAAAAAAGTTAAAAACTAAATTTTTTTATTAATTTTGTTGTAAACTAAATAAGTAACGAAAAATAATACTTATATATATATATTTACTTTCTTTCACTTCGCTTTTCTAATGAATCACTTTCTTATATAATTTTTTTGACAACCGAAGAACTCTATAGTAGTGAAGATTGTGGGATTCATGTTGAATATTTTTGATATTTTTATTAAAAATAAAATACGAAAACCTCAGTTAGTAATGCTTACCATTTTTATTTTTGTTTGTTTTTAAAATTGTTATTGAATGTTTTCAAGACTAGTTTTAATAATTATATTTTTCAAAGAAATTTAAATAAAATTTAAAATTTACTAAATTTTTGTAAATATAAAAAAATATTTTCACTTTTGTATTTATTAACATCTCATTTCTTCTCTCTCACTTGCCATATCCGACCTTCTCTAATTTTTTGAGAATTTGTATTATTCATTTAATATTATGTATGTATCTTTTATTCTACATAGTAGATGATTTAGCGTGTAAAGTTCAGCTTTCACACAAAAGTTCAGATTATCGGTTCTTGTACATATAAGCACTTTTGTTTATAATCTTAGATAGAACTAAACACACTATCGGTAGCATTGTGGTACAATTTTTTAATAAACTTGTTTTAATTATGAAAAATAATATAGTTCTAATTCACTGTAATGGTACACTTCGTGTGCATTAAACAAAATCGTATTGAGGTAATTATTTATATACTGACTATATAAAATAATTAATATCACATGGTTATTACAAGTTCTTGTACTTTTAGTCTCGAAAAAATTAATAGACATATGTATATTTAGTGTTTATTATTTTAATTCATAGAAGAGAGATTTTTTACAGGTCAATAAGTTCGGTGAATTGGATAATAGCACTACGTATATAGTGAATATTAATTATTAATAAAATCTACGTCACAGTGTGGGGATTGTGATATCTCTTAAGAAAGTCTATAAATTTTGATTATGTCAAACCATGCAGTAGATTTTGTATCTGACGTTTCAAATAAATTAAGTAGAAAGTTTTAAGAAAGTTATAACTGGTCGATTAAATAGAATTGCCAGTAATTTAATTTAATCGATGGGTTTCTGCAATCTTAACACGGGGAGATAAGTAACTATTTAATAACATAGAGTTCAAAATTATTTTTGAGATAAAACTGAAAGTGTAATTATAATTCTTTAGTGGTATAAATTGTAATTTATGGAATTAAAAACTTAATATGGGTTGAATTAAGTTTTTTTTAATTACATAAGGAGCTCGAATCTTATTTACTCCTTAGATCCCTGTTGAAGCCTGTATATACCCCGCTTAACCCAATGACAACAAGGGTTTTTGCATTCCCATGAGAATTAGAAAAAAGGCACAGCTATAGTTAGGGTTTAATCATGAAGATCAGAGCTTACTCTTTGTTCGTGATTAAGTGTATGAAAATACGGTAAAAGGTCTAAGGTACATACAATTTTTTTGATTCGTGCATCTGTCTAGAAGATTTCAGATCTAGTGTTGAGATGAGATCAAACTAAAGAGATTTTGAAGGTATAATCCTTATTCTATCATGAAAGGTTTATCGAGTTTTTGCTATTTTTTTTTGTATAATTCGTATGCACTGTTCTTGATTCATAGAACCCTGTTTCCCAACACGATCGCTGTCATCTCAACCACTTTTAGTACTATTTCTATCCGGCCGAGACCTTCACTTACCACCTCACACCATCCCACCACCTCGAACAACCACCTCAAGGCTCAATCCACTAACTCTTTCTACGAGCAGCCACCTCCATCTACTAGCTCTTCTTACGAGCTACCACCTTCATTCACCATTTCTCCCATTCGCTGACATCTTTGCTGACCGGCCATCTTTTCCTTCTAGTGGCCACCTCTATTCATTGACTTTCGTTCTGACGATAATCTTCATTACCACATGAAATTATTATTCTTAATGATTTTGCCTACTTTTGCTTATCATCTCCGGTGGTTGTGGAGCATTTTTTTAAACTTTTGTACCCTTAAGCGCTTCAAGCTCACTATTATGCGTCGTAGTGACTGGACCACTTTCGGTCATTGTTGCCTATCACACATCCAACTACTATTACCATAGGCATCCACAACCCTAAATTATTTTCTTTGATCGCTCCTCTCCCACTAATTATGCCTTTCCGTCACTTATTACTTGTTTTGAAATAAATCTTTACAAAAATGTATAGTTTTCAAATGAGTTTTTTATTTTATTTTAAAAAAAATAAATAAATATTTTTTATTATTGTAAATGAAAAAAAAGTATAAAAAATTATCAAACAGACTAAAAAAGTTATGTTTTATTATTTGTAAAATGTAAAAGTTGAAGAGGTAAAATTATAACTCACCCAAAATCATTAGTTCTTCATGCATCAAACACCTCTACCCACAAATTAGAGGGTAATTATTCGGTACTTTTAGAGTATTTTGTGACAGTTTTATGTGGAACTATCATTTAATATTGTAGGGACAAATTTTATAGTATGAACATAGTGACTCACCTTTATTAAATAATTAGGAGATAAATAATAATTCACATTGTGTGGGTTGCAATTATTTATTAGTTAAAAAAAATAAAATGCCATTGCCTACATGATATTTTAGGGATATGTTTGTTAACTGGTGTAAGTTAGATGAGATTAATATATTGATTGATAACGAGGTGGGATTAGTAATGAGATAGTAATTTTTATACTTGATTTATGTAGAATTAGGTAATAGACTAGACAAACTCGTATTTAATTTGAGTGGTATTCAATAATGTGTTAGAATTAAATTTGTTAATTCTTAATAATACTGTGACGCCTCGTCCTATGTGCACGTCGAGACATACACAAATATAAATAAAGTGATATTCTAGTCATTCATTCATATTTACATACGTTAGTTATTACATCATAAAGGAGTTCTGAACTGTTCAAAAGTATATAACTATTACAGTTTCACTAAGAAATTTTAAAAATTACACTATGCACGGAAAAACTGAATAACAAAACAAAAAACAAAGGTCTCGAATCCTCAGAATGCATCAGCGGGATCCACGTGCTCTTAGAATTCACCCTGTTCTTCAAACACTTTTTCTCCCTCTGAGATGACTTCCTCCAAGAACTCCTCCTCACTTGTGACACGAATGCCATGAGCCAAAACCCAAAAGAAAAACACTCTAACCTTCTAACTAATCTCAAGACACAAAATTCACTACAACGCATATCAAGTAACACTTAAGCTCACTTTAAAGTCAAGGAGACCAAAAAATTTATAGCAGGGTAGCAGATAAGTCAATAAACATGCGTACATGAGATGCCATGTATGCAATGTAGATGCCCAACCCAACATACACCAGAGTATAATAGGAATTCCACACCGAAAATCACCAGAGTAGACTTTTATAGGTATTTGATCACCAACGCCATCATCGCGCCTTGTTGCGAGTAGTAAATGTTTCGCCGGGCTTTATGCCACAGCTGTTTTACTCAATGGCAACGGCATGGGGTTCACGCCATACTTCAGGCCAACAAATTCAATAATCAATGCCATCCTCCAGGCCAACAATTTCAATAATCAATCAATCAGTCATATCAGAC
>JAUMHN010404125.1:0-15393 GCA_032360265.1 Heliamphora ciliata
AACCGAAGAGGAGAAAAAGTCTTCGATCGGAATCGGTGCCCACACACCGTGATCGTCGTAGTGCGTCCGGGACATACATGAGAATGTTGCAAGGTCGCCTTCATCGTATTCGGGATTTATTGAAACTTTTCGACAAGTTTCATAAAGGTATAATGCCATTAAGATTAATATAGTTCGTTGTTTTCATGAAAAACGTATACGTCGTTTTTTACCGTCACGACGTCGGTTCAAAATTTTTTTTTTGCTCCCAACAGGTTACTTATATGCATGTTTGATTTAATCAGGATATGCGCATATTATGTTTTGTGGCCTAAGCATTTTATATAAGCATTTTATGTGATTTTTATAAAATTTGTGGACTTTTTTTTTTATTATTGCCAAGTATGCTATGCCCATGCATAGATTAAATTGTGAATTTTAGCTTTAGCATATTGTATAGCGCCACGTCATCATTTGGACTTCGGTTTTTACAGGGTTCACCTAAATATTTTTAAGAAAGAGAAGAAATTGAATCATAGGGAGGGTACTTGAATTATGGAAATTGAAAATTTTGATACTTTGTGATATCGGCTGTATGCTTGGATTATTTTGGGATGATTTTTTCCCAAGTGCTATATGCACGGATTATTTTATGAATATTGGTGAAGGATGGATAGGGTGGTGAAATAATAAGAGTTAGACTTTCATGATCCCGAGCTAGACCTTGACCTGAGATTCGAGGGCCAGACCGTTGATAACACCTTGCTGTCAGTGATGACCAGACTAGACACTTAGTTCGGCTACGTAGTCATCCTACGGCTAAACAAACGCTCTTTGTTGTTCAGTAGACTTGGTCAGCGTGGTTGGGATTAGGGTTAGGATGGTCTACCCCTGTGAAACCCCGAACCTTGTTATTTTGAATTATGTATACATGTTGACGTGTTTTCCATCATGTTATATATCATCGATGCATGATTTATGTTTTGAGTTGTAGAACAGCATGTCTAGATGTGTTTTAAGCTTTCCCGGGCCTTGTTTAGGTGGGTTGGGTTGGTTTTTAGCTTGTTTGTTTGGCCTTAGAGCACAAAACCCGAGAACCAAAATAGTGTGCAGTTCGGTCGACTGAGGGGGTGAGTTCGGTCGACCAAACTGTTTTTGGTGAGTTCGGTTGACTGAACTTGAGAGTTCAGTCGACTGAACCGAGGCGGTGCACGTTTTTTGAGAGGCTTCAGTCGACTGAAGTGCTCTCTTCAGTCGACTGAACAGTATTTTTCACGAGCTTATAAGTGGTACCAGGGGCTGGAATGTTTGGAAAAGCTTATTTCTTTCATTCTCTCTGCCTTCACTCTACATATTGGAGTGGCCCGAGCTTAGTTCTCGACGATCAGTTTGTGGATCCCTGCTATTCACGCTGCTAGCTTCATGTTTAACCGATGAAATTCCTATTCCGACGTGGTTCGGATTTCAAAGCTTGGAGTTTCGACTCGCCGAGGAAGAATTCTAGACCCTACTGCTGTTCTAGGTATGTATTTCTATGCTTTTTTACTGAGTAGAAAATGCATCAACTGTCATATTTTCTGTTTAAGCCTTATTTTCCTGATAGAAAGCATATTGTTCGCTTTTCTTGGCTTGTAGTGCTTTATGACATGTGGTTTATGGTTTTCAAAGGGTTTTCTTGAAAACGGTGGTTGTTGTTGGAAAACAATGAATTTTGATAAAAATCTCAACATTTTATGTTTTGGAAGTTTGGAGCTCGCCTTCGGGGTTGAGTATTAGGTTTTGGAACGTTTTGTTGAAAATAGGGAAAAATATTTTGAAAATGTTTTTATTGATCTCCATGTTGATAGATGGATCTATATGCATGTATAATGTATATTTGCGAGATGTTTTCGTAGTTGAGGTACAGTACTGTTTTTAGAAGATTATCTAGATGTACCGGGATGACGTGTAGTTGGCACGAGTTACCATCGGTGTAAGTCCAGAAATGTGCGCAGTGTAGGTACTCAGGTCCTTCAGGTTAGTCCTCGTAAATTGAGACGGTTGGGTGCTCAGTTCCCTCGGGTTGTTGCCCGTAAATTGAGTGGTTCGTTATGGTGCTTCGTATAGAACTTGTCATTACCTAGTAGGTCTTGAGAGATTCTGGAACTAGGTAATGGACAGGAGTCTATAGTTATTTTCTCTGTCCCCTTGTGATGGAGTCGGTACATAGGATCTTATTCTTTTTATTCTGCGATGGTAAATTCCGCGAGGGAACAATGTTTTGATTACTGTTTTTCCTTAACTATGATGGTTCTCTTGCATTATTTTCAAATTCATGGGTTTAAGGATGGAAACAGGGTTTTATGATAATAAAACCATTTGGGCGGCTTGTGTTGGCCTGATGGGAAAACTTGTGGATTTTTGGATGGAAAACCATTTTGGGTTGTGGTTGAGTTTGCTCCCACCAAGTAATTGCATATGCATATTACCTACTTTACAGTTTTAGTTTCTATTTCTATTGGGTTTCGGCTCACGGGTGGGTCTTTTCTGTAAAACTATTTTCAGGTGATGATGTGGATGAGGCGTAGCTCTGGTGATACCCGTGGTGGCGGAAGACTTTTATAGTTTTCCTTATTGTTGATATGCCTATTCCTGAAGTCAGTTTTGTACGCCATAAGGCGATATATTTATACATGTTATACAAGATGTTTATTGTTTTTGAGAGATGCATATTGGGTTTTCTGTAATTTCAACAGGTGGATTTGAATGTATAAAAACCTATTTTTTTGTAAAACTGGTGTTTGGTGAATTTTCACGTGACCCTGGGTTTGGGACGTGACAAGGTCTCTCTTATTCATGCAGCGATCTATACTCTTATTGTGTATGCGTTGCTAATACTAGGGTTTGAGCTAGGTTATTATAATCTAGGTGGTTACTACTAGGGTCCGGACCGGGGTGTTTCATATTCACTTTTGGGACTCGCTATAGAGGCAGTGGCTTATATTATGAACTTGGTACCTTTTAAGTTAGTACATTCTACTCCCATAGAATTGTGGACCGGGCGTAAGTCTAGTTTAAAACACATTTGGTTTTAGGGGTGTCCCGCACATATGCTGAAAAGGAACGCGGGTAAGTTGAAACTAAGGGCAGAAGTCTATTTTTTCGTGGGGTATCCCAAATGAGTGAAGGGTGGTCTATTTAATAATCCTAAGGATCAGAAGATCATTGTTAGCACCAATACCCGATTCTTGGAAGAGGATTATATTATAGTCCACAGCCCCAAAAGTAAAATTGTATTTGAAAGAACTAAGAGAAAATACCAATAGAACGGAAGAAGAACCACAAGTCACTAATATCCCATTGTCTCGTAGTAATGGGAGGATTATCGGGATATGTGTAAATCAAGAAAAGGGTGCTGATGCGCAGGATTTAAATTTTGTACAGCGAGTTACTGCTAGTACACAGATACAGGTAGTGCCTTGTCATTGTGGGAGGGTTGTTCATCAACCTATACGATATATGTTCTTGGGAGAGTCTTTTGACAAGATCTCGGCAGAACATGATATCGAGCCCTATAACTACAATAAAGCACTTTAGGACAAAGATGCAGATCTTTGGTAGAGGGTTATGAATTTTGAAATGAAATCTATGTATTCTAATCAAGTCTGGGAACTTGTAACGACCTGGTACAGACCCTAGTTGTAACAACCTAGTTGATAACGACCTGTATAAAGATTCATCCCAAACCCTAATATTAGTGACGTATAAGTTCACAAGGCTATAGAACACGGAAGAAGTTCAAAACCCTAACTCGAATCGAAAATCCTAAGTTCGGCCCGAAAATCCCAAAAATGTCTAAAACATAGGCAATAAAACCCTTGCACTCGGATAATCTCCTAACATTCTAAATGAAGTAATATCATAAAACAATGAGTTAAAAATAAAAAATTCTCATAAATAGGGTAAAACGACCATTTTGTCCCTAGTATAGCAAAAAGCCTTAAAAATTCAAATTTTGACATATGGATACCCTAAGTCAAAGATTTAAGTACAATTAAATAGAAAAGGACAAAATAACATCAAAAATGCCCCTTAGTGGCTGACCACCTTGGGAGATGTGCCAAAAAAGTGACGTTTTTGCTTATTTTTAGCTTTAAATGATGAGAAATGTATTAAATGAAACACTATAATGATTCCATATTTGTTGAACAAGTAATATACCTAATAATATAGTAATATAAGTCAACAAAAGCAAGCAAATTATTATTGAAGTTCATACACAACAAAATAAGTCAAAAAGTCCTATATTGTCAAAATAGTTTAATTTGACTTAAAAGAATACATCTATTTAGTCGATTGCTATGGAAATTATGATAATACATGAAAATACTATATTTCTCATAAACATATTAATATAATAGATTTCAGTAGGAAAAGACACCAAAAAGATATATTAAATTAACTTTTAATGCATTTTCTTGCACAATAGGGGCACGAAAAATCGAGACAAACTCCTTGATTAATGGAGAATCAAATTTTGTCCCCCCAAAATGATCCCTGGCAATGTTCAGCTTTTTAAAAATCTTATTTTGTCCCATAACAACTTGAACTACATTAAATAAGCCTTGTGAAGGAGAGAGAGAAGTACAAAATCATTAATTACCTTGTTCCCTAACACTTCCTATATACGCTAAGCCCAAACACCTTCGTCCCCTTGAATATTTCAGTGGAAAGAGAGGGAGGAAGACCCGAATATAGAAGTTCTTGAGGGTCCATGGAGGTTTGAGAGAAGAAAGAAGTAGAAGAAGAAGGAGGGATCCAAAAAGTGGGGTCTTTGGAGACCATGATTTTAAAGCTAAGTCCCAATCCATCCTCCACCATCTTTTGATCTCCCAAACATGTAAGTAAAATTTCTAAACCTTGGATCTAATATCCCTCAAAATATCCCCCTACCCATCCCTTTAAACACTCTAAAAATCGAGAACCGAAATCAAACCGAAAAGGCGTCGTAGTTGGAATTTAGGGGCTGTTATGTTTGTGAATATTATGAGATGTTGTTGTATATTGTTATCTTTGATATTTATGACATCTAAGTGTGCTAGAGCCTTGATATTGAAGTTTGAAACACAAGCATGCCAAGAAATGGAACAAAAACATGACATGGCATGAGTAGAAGATCTAAACCCTGAGAGGCTTGATTTTTAAGGACTTTGATGTTTCTGCCCTGAGATTTGAAATACCACAACTCAATATAGAAAAATTGATATAAGAATGATTTTTATTGCCAGAGTTATATTTTCGTGTTAGTTTTCATCCAAAATTGGTTCAACTCATTTGGATAACCAGAACTCAAGATATTTTAATTTTACCAAAGTGTGTCATTTTCTAACCAGTCAACATTACTGATTTGGAAACCCTAGTTTAGAGTATGATTCGAACTTTGATCGAAATATGAAAGTTGTAGATAACATGTATATTCATCTATGCACCAAAAATGGGATCAAAATATTGAGTTTTGATAGGTCAAAACTCCTTTGAAAGTATCTATTGATTTTCAACCCTCGAGGAACAATCTGTCACATATTTTTATGTAGCCCAAAACCTCTATTTTTAGTGATCTATTACAAAATCGGTCTACATGAACTTTGTAGATAACACATTGATGTAAATTCTACCTAAACATCAGACCTTAAAGCCTCTGGATGATACTCCAAAACCGTTTTAAAGCTTCTGTCCAAAACCAGCACTACTGAGTTTTGGTGGCTGACAGAACCTACTTTTTATAATGGTCAAAAAGTCTAACTTGTTTCAAACAATGGCCCTTAACTCTAAACATAAAACTGGTAGGGAACATGTTAAACTAGAACATACTAAATAATGGGCTCGTTGGGACTTCATTTGATACCCCAAAACCAAGAGCAACAGAAGCTAATTTTTGGTAAAAATCTAGAAAAAGCGGTGAACCGTTTTTACTTAGGATAAAATGTTCACCCCTTTGCCTTAGGATTTGGACTTAGTGATAAATATGAGACCTGTAGGAAATATTTTTATCTAAATGGTTTATAAAAATTATAGCTTAATTTCAAGTCTAGATACCCCAAAATCTTGTTGCCCCTTTTAATTTAATACATGGCTTTGGCCTTAAAATTTGTTAATTGTGTGTTTGGGTACCTATCGCTATGAAACTAGAGTTCTATATGATTATTGGTTTGAATTAGTTGATTAGTGCTTTTAAGAGAATGTATGATGATTTAGAACCCAAGCTATCATTTTTGATTCATATCTTGAGAATTGTAGGTTGTGCTTGTACCTTATCCTTTGCGCGTTGTACCATGAATCATGTCATGTTAATGGCATGCTATAAATTGTTGCTCTTGAGATCCATATTTCACATAATGGGCATTGTCACTTGCATCTTGGCATATTAGAGTCCATCTGTATAAATCGTTGTGGGGGTGTTGACAATGGGTCATGTGCAACTTGAGCCGTGCTATGTCCTGAGCCGTGTCACGTCTTGAGCCGAACTACCGCTGTACGCCGTAGTGATCGGGAACGCTGATGTACGGGAACCTAATGTACGGGAACGTAATGGTACCCTTCAGATTGTTGTGTCGAGTATGGATATTTTTGAGCCATGTATGTCCTGAGCCATGTTACGTCTTGAGCCGTATCACGTCTTAAGCCGAATTGTCTCTATATGTCGGAGTGATCAGGAACATTGATGTATGGAACCTAACATACGGGAGCATAATGGTGCCATTCGGATTATTGTATTAGATATGTTCATTTTGGGCCATGTATGTCCTGAGCCGTGTTACGTCTTGAGTTGTGTCACGTCTTGAGTCGAACTACCGCTATATGCCGGAGTGATCGGGAACATTGATGTACGGGAACCTAACGTACGGGTTCATAATGGTGCCACTCAGAATTTGATTGGTTGATTTATAATCAGGATGGGTTATGTTGAGTTGTCTTTCATGATTCTAAGTCTAGGGCGTCCCTGGTTACCATTTTTATGAAAATATTTTGGGATGTGTTCCCCTTGTACACCCTGGGTGCGTCCCCGGTGTTACAGAAATGGTTTATAAATATGGCACCATGATTTCGTCGCTAGCATTCTGGTTTCGATAACTTGGACACTAGGTAAGTCGGAGAGAGCCCAATTATGGCTGTCTTAAATCTCTCATCTTGGTATTTTGTATAATGTGAATGTCTCTTGAATTCTCTTAAACTTTGGGTTGGCACCGGCGAAGGCATCACGAGTCTTAAGGTGGGACAAACCGCTTGGGATGAATTTTCCTTGTACACCCTGGGTGCATCTCCAGTGATACAGATTTCGTTTATACACCTTGGGTGCATCCCCGGTGTATGGAATGATTTATTGGATATTGTTGGCCTGGAGTATGGCGCGGACCCCACGCCGTTGCCATTGAGTAAAACAGCTGCGGCATGAAACCAGGCGATGTGGTTACTATTCGCAACGAGGCGCGATGATGGCTTTGGTGATCAAGTCCCATTAAGTCTAACCTGGTTATTCTCGACGTGAAATTCCTGTTCTTATCTGGGTGTATGTTCGGTTGGGCATCTACATTTCATACACGCATGTTTATTGACTTACCTGCTACCAAGTTATAAATTTTTCTGTCTTCTTAACTATAAACTATACTGGGTGTTTTATAGTATGTGTTGTGGTGAATTTTGTGCCGTAAAATTAGTTAAAAGGTTAGTGTTTTGCTTCTGGGCCTTGGCTTATGATATTCATGCCATAGTGAGGAGGAGTTTCTAGAGGAATTCATTCCCGATGGAGAAGAAAAGTTGGAAGAACAAGGTGATTTCCAAGAGTACATGGATCCAGACGCATTCTGAAGAATCAAGTTTCCTACTTTTGTTCTTACATGCAGTTTTTCCTATGCTTAGCGATTTTTTTGAATTTTTTCTTGGTAAAACTATAATAACTATGTAATTGTGGATGGTCCAGACTCGTTTATGATATAATAACTAACGTATGTAAATATGAATGAATGGTTAGAATAATCCTTTATTTATATTTATGTATGTCCCAACGTGCCCGAAGGACGGGGCGCCACAGTTGGTATCAGAGCTTAGGTTTAGTGAACCTTCAGGCCTTGGCTTATGGGAAATCATGCATTCTGTCGCATTGAAGCTCTGTAGGAGGCATTGTATTACTAATAATTATCATCTATACATTATAAGAACTAAAATCTTCTACGCCTGAGTCTTGTAGTAAGTTATGTTAGGACGTTACTAGGATCGGAAGCAGTAAGGAATCTACATGCGAAGGACGGGTATGACCATTGAGATCGAAGATTGGAAATTCATGCAACGAGTTATCTTATTTTATGGGGGCTAGATAGGAGTATGCATCAAGAGAAACTTTAGATATCACCTCGAGAGACACCGTTAGAACCCCGCAACTTCATCGTTATGAATTCTTTTCTCGTTTACCCCAAACCATGGTGTCAACATTTTGAAATTCTTTTGTATGTCCTTCCTTCTTATATAATCAGTCCTCAATGGTACCGTCAAGTGTCGTTCGTTGGTAACATTTATGCACCCAAGTCTTGTTGAGAACCGTATTAGAAATTCGACTCTAGAAAATACGCTTGTCCTCAGTTTTCATGCCTCGATAATGATCGGTATTAACATATTGATTCTCCTCCGATTTGAGTCATCATACTTGAACTAACTCTTATCTCGAAGAATTAACCACTAAGTCACAATAAATCACATGACTAGGTAACTACCACAGTCGTACCTTTTACCATGTTTATTTTACCCTAGAATGACCAACCACCTGAGAGAACGATCCAGTTATTAGAAGAGACATTCAAACCTAATGTTCTAGCACATCAAGCATAAACGGTAGAAGCCAAGAGGAACGGAGCAACCTTTGGAAAGACTAGAGAGAAAATGGAAGCATTGATTACAAATCTCGTCATCAGGATTATCAAGATCACTTCAAAGACCAGTAACTCTTTAGTTAAACAATTCAAGGAGTTGGGTGCCAAATAGTTTGTGGAAACAGTGAGTCCCATTGACGCTGAAGATTGTTTGAGGGGTGGAGTGCACATTTTAGATAGACCAAGTTATCCACATGGTAGACTCTTAAAGTAGCAGTTTGTATTCGTTTGGAGTACAGACTGTGTAGCTCTTATGGAGTGGTATTCGGTTATCATTATGGTATCGATGTGAGTTGTAAGGAAGTTGCTTTTGAAAACCTTTTGTGATGTGACCTATTAGGGCAAGTTTGTTTAGATTGATGAATAGATGTTACTGGTATAGAGAAGGAATTTTCTTATGGGAACATGTGGACTCAATGTATGAGAAATTGAAGGGTGCTAAAATTCTGTTATTTCTGGTGGAGTTGTGTAGCAACTTAGTGTGAGTACGTGCAAGGAATAAGTGTTTAGACGAGGAGAGTGGAAATGTAAGTAAGATTATACGAATTCATTGGTGTAATTTTTGTAATTAGCTTTGAGTGAATCGAGTGTCTCGGTAGAATATGGGTAAGATGAAATAATTAAAGTGCAAAAATGGTTCTTGGTTCGATTGCGTGGTAGAAAATGTGTGAAGGGATTGAGTGATGATGATAAGAGACTTTATAATCAGGAGTTAATACTGTTCAGTTAAAGGATTTGAGAGTAGATGGTACGTACGTGAAGGAAATATGTGACGAGGTTGTGATTTGATTCTTATGAGTAAGCATATACCTGGAAAGCGTTTAGTCTGTGTGGTATGTTTAGCTGTAGTGACTCATTAGGTTCAAGTAGCGATATTAATCTTGGTGGTCGCAAAACTAGAGTAGCCCAACATAAAGTGGTGACGTGATTTTGAGTGAGTAGTCTTAGTCAAACGGGAAGTAGTCTTCGATGTACGTTTGAATATGGCAATGATCTGGTTTTCAGTTGACTGCTAGTCTTTCTAGACAAAAGTGGAGAATGTTCGAAATTAGTTTCGGTGGTGGGATAGTTTAGAGACATATGATCGCTTGTGGAAGTCGTACTCGATGTAAGTGGTGTTTTGGAGCCAACGTATTCTCAATGACAGACTGGGGTCATGATATCATAAATTGAAAGTGCGGGAGTCAGATATACCCAAGACAGCCATTAAGACTAGTTACGAGCATTATGAAATTGTAGTTACGAGCATTATGAAATTGTAGTGATGCCTTTTGAGTTAATAAATGTACCTGCTGTTATTATGGACCTGATGGATTGAGTGTTCAGAAGCTTTCTAGACTAATTTGTAATTGTGTTGATAAACGATATTCGGTTATATTCTCGAAGTGAAGAGGAACACAGGAAACATTTAAAGATTTTTTTTTGTAGATCCTGAGAAAACACAAGTTGTATGTAAAACCAGGAAAGTGTGAGTATTAGTTCGACAGAGTGATGTTTTTAGATCATGTTATATTTAGAGAAAAAATTCAAGTGGACTCAGCAGAAGTAGAAGCAACAGTTAATGGGAAGAGGCTAACTAACGTGACAGAGATACGAACTTTTTAGGGCTAGCTGGTTATGTGTTATGATACTTGAAGATTATGTAATAATTAGTTTAAAGTGTTAAGTAGGACAAGAATAACTCAAGTATTCAAAGACACAATTTTGAAGAATGAGAAGGCACAATGTTAGTAAATCATCCTTAACCTTCAATGCGATGAAGTACGGAGCGAAATTTTGAGGATGAAATAAGGGGGGTAGTTTGTAACAACCCGGTACAGACCCTAGTTGTAGCAACCCAGTTGCTAACGACCCGTGTAAAGACCCAGCCCAAACCCTAATATTAGTGACGGATAGTCCATATGACTATAGAACACGGAAGAAATTCAAAACCCTAACTCGAATCGAAAATCATAAGTTCGGCCCGGAAACCCCAAAAAGGTCTAAAACATAGGCAATAAAACCCTTGTACCCGGAGAATCTCCTAAGATTCTAAATGAAGTATATATCATAAAATAATGAATTAAAAATAAAAAATTCTCATAACTAGGGTAAAATGACCGTTTTGCCCATAATATAGCAAAAAGACATAAAAATCCAAATTTTGATATATGGATATCCTAAATCAATGATTTAAGTACAATTAAGTAGCAAAGGAAAAAATAACATCAAAATGCCAAAAATGCCCCTTAGTGGCCGACCACCTTGGGGAATGTGCCAAAAAGTGATTTTTTTGCTTCTTTTTAGCTTTAAATGATGAGAATTGTATTAAATGAAGCACTATGATGATCCCATACTTCTTGAACAAGTAATATACCTAGTAATATAGTGATATAAGTCAACAAAAGCAAACATTTTATTATTAAAATTCATACACGACAAAATAAGTCAAAAATTCTTATATTGCCAAAACAGCTTAATTTGACTTAAAAGAATACATCTATTTAATCAATTGCTATGAAAACTATGATAGTACATGAAAATACTATATTTCTCATAAACATATTAATATATTAGGTTTCAGTAGGAAAAAGCATAAAAAAAATACATCAAATTAACTTTTAATGCATTTTCTTGCACAATAGGGGCACGAAAACTGAGACAAACCCCTTGATTGATAGGGGATCAGATTTTTTCATCCCAAACTGATCCCTAGAAATGTTTAGGTTTCCAAAAATCTGATTTTGTCCCCTAACAACTTGAACTACATTAAATAAGCCATCTAAAGGAGAGAGAGAAGTACAAAATTATTAATTACCTTGTTCCCTAACACTTCCTATATAAGCTAAGCCCAAACACTTTCTTCCCCTTGAATATTTTGGTGGAGAGAGAGGGAGGATGACCAGAATATAGTAGTTCTTGAGGGTCCATGGAGATTTGAGAGAAGAAAGAAGTAGAAGAAGAAGGAGGGATCCAAAAAGTGGGGTCTTTTGAGACCATGGTTTTAAAGCTAAGTCCTAATCCATCCTCCACCATCTTTTGATCTCCCAAACATGTAAGTAAAATTTCTAAATCTTGTATCTAATATCTCTCAAAATATCCCCCAACCCATCCCTTTAAACACTCTAAAAATCGAGAACCGAAATCAAACCGAAAAGGTATCGTAGTTGAAATTTAGGGGCTGCTATGTTTGTGAATGTTATGAGATGTTGTTGTATGTTATTATCTTTGATATTTATGATATCTAAGTGTTCTGGAGCCTTGATATTGAAGTTTAAAATAAACGCATGCAAGGAAATGGAACAAAAACTTGACATGGCATGAATAGAAGATCTAAACCCTAAGAGGCTTGATTTTTAAGGACTTTGATGTTTCTTCCCTCACATTTTCATTACCATAACTCAATGTATAAAATTGATCTAAGTGTGATTTTTATGTCCAGAGTTATATTTTTGTGTTAGCTTTCATCCAAAATTGGTTTCAACTCATTTGGATAACCAGAACTCAAGATATTTCAAGTTTACCAAAGTGTGTCATTTTCTAACCAGTCAACATTACTGATTTAAAACCCCTAGTTTAGAGTATGATCCGAACTTTGGTCAAAACATGAAAGTTGTATATAACATGTATATTCATGTACTCACCAAAAATGGGAATAAAATATTGAGTGTTAGTAGGTCAAAATCTCTTTGAAAGTCTCTGTCGATTTTCAGCCCACGAGGAACATTCTGTCACATATTTTTATACAACCCAAAACCCCTATTTTTAGTAATCTATTAAAAAAGTGGTCTACATTAACTTTGTAGCTAACACATTGATGTATTTTTTTCCCAAAAATTAGACCTTAAAGTCTCGAGATGATACCCCAAAACAGTTTTAAATCTTATGTCCAAAACCAGCTCTGCTGAGTTTTTGTGGCTGACAGAATCTACTTTTTAAAATTGACAAAAAGTCTAATTTGTTTCAAACAACGACCCTTATCTCTAAACATGAAACTTGTAGGGAACCTGTTAACATAGAATATAATAAAAAATGGGCTTATTTGGACTTCATTTAATATCCCAAAACCAAGAGCAACAGAATCTAGTTTTTGGTAAAAATCTGAAAAAAGAGCTGAACCGTTTTTGCTTAGGATAAAATGTTCACCCCTTTGCCTTAGGATTTGGCCGTAGTGATAAACATGAGACTTGTAGAAAATATTTTTATCTAAATGGTGTATAAAACGTATAGCTTAATTTCAAGTCTAGATGCCCCAAAACCTTGTTTCCCTTTTCAATTTAATACTTAGTTTTGGCCTTAAAATTTGTTAATTGTGTGTTTGGGTACCTATCGCTATGAGACCCGAGTTCTGTATGATTATTGGTTTGAATTAGTTGATTAGTGCTTTTAAGAGAATATATGATGATTTAGAACCCATGCTATCATATTTAAATCATATCTTGAGAATTGTAACTTGTGCTTGTACCTTATGCCTTGCGTGTTGTACCATGAATCTTGTCATGTTAATGCCATGTTCTAAATTGTTGCACTTGAGATCCATATTTCACATATTGGGCATTGTCACTTGCATCTTGGCATATTAGAGTCCATCTGTGTAAACTGTTGTGGAGGTGTTGACAATGGGCCATGTGCGTCTTGAGCCGTGTTATATCCTGAGCCGAACTGCCGTTGTACGCCGTAGTGATCGGGAGCGCAGATGTACGGGAACCTAATGGTACCATTTAGATTGTTGTGTCGAGTATGGATAATTTTGGGCCATGTATGTCCTGAGCCTTGTTACGTCTTGAGCTGAACTGCTGCTATATGCCTGAGTCATGTTACGTCCTGAGCCGTGTCATGTCTTGAGCCGAACTGCCGCTATATGCCGGAGTGATCAGGAGCGTTGATGTACAGAACCTAACGTACGGGAGGATAATGGTGCCACTCAGAATTCGATTGGTTGATTTATAATCGGGATGGGTTATGTTGAGTTGTCTTTCATGATTCTAAGTCTAGGGTGTCCCTGGTTGCCTTTTTTTCAAAAATATTTTGGGATGTGTTCCCCTTGTACACCCTGGGTGCGTCTCCGGTGTTACAGAAATGGTTTGTAAATATGGTTAGGCACTATGGTTTCATCGCTAGCATTCTGGTTTCGATAACTTGGACACTGGGTAAGTCGGAGAGAGCCCAATTATGGTTGTCTTAAATCCCTCATCTTGGTACTTTGTATAATGTGAACGTCTCTTGAATTCTCTTAAACTTTGGATTGACACCGGCGAAGGCATCACGATTCTTAAGGTAGGACAAACCGCTTGGGATGAATTCCCCTTGTACACCCTGGGTGCGTCCCCGGTGATACAGATTTGGTTTATACACCTTGGGTGCGTCCCCGGTGTAGAAAATGGTTTATTGGATATTGTTGGCTTGAACTATGGCGCGGACCCCACGCCGTTGCCGTTGAGTAAAACAGATGTGGCATAAAGCCAGGCGATGTGGTTACTATTCACAACGAGGCGCGATGATGGCTTTGGTGATCAGTCCCATTAAATCTAACCTGGTGATTCCCGATATGGAATTCCTATTCTTATCTAGGTGCATGTTGGGTTGGGCATCTACATTTCATACACGCATGCTTATTGACTTACCTGCTACCATGTTATAAATTTGTCTGTCTTCTTAACTATAAGTTGTGATGGGTGTTTCATGGTATGTGTTGTGCTGAATTTTGTGCCGTGAGATTAGTTAGAAGATTAGAGTGTTTTGCTTCTAAGCCTTAGCCCGTGGCATTCGTGCCACAGGTGATGAGGCGTTTCTAGAGGAAGTCATTCCCGATGGAGAAGAAGAGTTGGAAGAACAAGGTGAATTCCAAGAGTACATGAACCCAGCTAACGCATTCTGAAGAATCAGGATTCTTACTTTTGTTCTTACATGCAATTTTTCCTATGCTTAGCGACTTTTTGAATTTTTTCTTGGTAAAACTGTAATAACTATGTAATTGTGGATGGTTCAGACTCGTTTATGATGTAATAACTAACGTATGTAAATATGAATGAATGGCTAGAATATCTTTTTATTTATATTTATGTATGTCCCGACGTGCCTGGAGGACGGGGCGTCATAGAACTTGTAGAACCACCTGAAGGGATAAAACCCATTGGATGTAAGTAGATCTACAAGATGAAGAGTAAAGCAAACAAGAAGATTGAAACCTTTAAAACTAGGCTTATTCCTAAAGGGTTCACTCAGAAAGAAGTGATCGATTCTGAGAAAACCATTTCACCGATAGCTATGCTTAAGTTTATCGAAATTCTCTTATCCATTGATACTCATTTCGATTACAAAATCAGGCAGATGGATGTCAAGTTATTTTTCCTTAAAAAAAGTCTTTACGAGTGTATCTATATGATACAACCAGACGAATTCATTGCAAGGAGCACATGTTGTGCAAGCTGGAGAGATCTATTTATGGACTTAAGCATGCATCAATGTCATAGAACACTCGGTTTGATCAAGCCATAAAATCTTATGCTTTTGATCAGAGTTCGATTAAGTCCTG
>JAUMHN010404136.1:0-38204 GCA_032360265.1 Heliamphora ciliata
GTAGCTTTGTCTTAGACGGTTAAGTTAAGTTTAACCTCGTTGGAGTTGTGATAAGCTTGTTATAAGAGTTATGCCCATGGGGATAAGACGAGTGTGACCCGGATGGTGATGTGCAATTTGAGAGTGTGACCCGGTGGTCAGTGATTGTGGTGGGTGTAAGATTATAAGATGAGTATTGATTATTTAGTGTATGTTGTGTCTCTATGAATTGGGATGGCTGTGGTAGTTGCCCGTTGTGTGTCGTGCCACTATTATCTTAATGAATGAGCATGGTAGGGCGCTTAAAACCATTTGAAGGTTGTTTGTTGTGGTTGGATATGAAGTGAGATTTTGGGCATGTTGAAGATTATGTACGTCATGAGCTGTGCTATGTCTTGAGACGTGCTTTGTCATGAGCTATGTGCCCTGAGATTGGGTATGGACTGGAGCATAGTGGACGAGAGCGTAATAATCTCCGGCCTAAGGTGTGTTAGAAAGTCTGAGCTTAGACTGTGTTCAAGGTGTCCATTATCCCGTGGGGTGTTGTTGATAGCTATTGTAATGCCAGATAGTTTTGAAAGTCTATGGATGACTTGTGAGTTTCTTTTAAGGCGTATTATTAAGTAACATCTTTTGATAGGAGTTGGGAGTTGTGCAATAATGAGTAAGTGGGTTGGAGATGTTGTCGAGAGATAGGTTCTCGAATGATATACATGTATGTATGGGAAGATGTATATTGGTGATAGTTGCAACGTGATGAATGATGATTCGAGGTTGTTTGGGAAGTTTCACGGAATAGAGTTTTGTGACTTGGGTTGTTGTTCTCTAGATAAGAAGACTATGTGGGACACATGGTGTAGGGTAAGAATGTGAGTGTGAGTATGTGAGATTTGAAGGGCATGTGGTAGGTATTGCCGGTGCGGCTGACTCAGTCATCTTAGGACGATGTGTGGATGGGCAGTGGTCCCTTAAGAGAATGATGGTTGTGGTCGGTATTTGGCTTAAATTCTAGAAGTGTTGGTGTTGTGTTACCCTTAAAGAGTGAGTGATAGGATGGTACATGTAGTCTAGAATTGATAAGCGAGGTTTGTTTGGTTCGTGTGGCATGTGATTACTTTCATGTTTTGATTTTTATGTGCTGAAGGTACTAGTAAAGTGGCATAAGAGACACGTGTTACCGGTTAGACGTTTTGTGTTTCGATGGGTGTACCAGAGTTGTAAGCTCGAGATTATGACGTGGTTTTTTCTACCCGTTTGATCGTTACCTACCTTTTTAGATTTGAGTTATTGTGACGTGACTCGCAAGGAGATGTTCAAAAGGGATGTGAGTATGTATAGCGTTGTGCATTGATGGATAGATGGTGAGAGATTTTGTGGATACGTGAGATGCGTCACCGGGATATGGAGCAACCAATAATTAGAATGTTTGAGTGACGATCCGAGTATGAGAATCTGATGTGATGAGGAATCTACTCATTATGTATGATAATTCTAAGTGGTAGTGACATGGAGTTAGAGCCTAAAGCTGACTCGTGATTTCCCTAGCTGGAGAAATATTTTAGAGTTGATTGACTAGTGTGATTATTATTCTTGATAGGAATAAAGCATTGAAATCGTAAGAGTGTCGGTTCGTTTACCCGTGATTTCTTGAAGAGTCCGTTTGCTTTACCTTGTGAACCCGAGCATTTGGGTAATATTTTTGGAAAAGTAATTTCATTTGTGCAGGATGTCAATAACTTTGACTCTCATTGAGAGAGAAAGATCCTAAGGGAGTTCAGTGATTGAGTTGTTTGTGTGGTAAAATTTTTAAGTATTAGTTATGTTGGATTCCTACGAGAATGCAAGTCCTTGGTTTGGTGGTTATCCTTATGGCAAGGAGAATGTGATTGGGTACCGTGCTGGGTGTATAAGGTTTAAAAGGAATGTAGAAAGGTTTAATGGTGTGATTAACCTAGTGCCGAGATGGTGTATGCTAAATGTGATATGTTTGGAGGTCAATTGTGATTCTACCTTAGGTTCAAAGGTAGGAATGTTGTTTGCCCAGGAGAACGAATGTGGAGTAATGAGGTGCATTAGTGTATCGTGTGGTTAGAATGGCCTAGGATGATGGGCGAGAAAACGTTAGATGAGATGTCTACCACGAATATGTGCCCGGGAAGCAGAAGTGCAGGAGGTAACTGCATGGTCATGGGAGTTACTCATAATTTTGGATAAAAGGTCTCAAGATTGGGTTTCGTTTGTTGATGTTGTGAGCTTTTATGTAAGTTGTTGGACAATGAAGCCTTGACACGATGAGAATGTTGGCGATGTGTCTTCATAAGTATTTGGTGACGAGTTTGTAGTCCAAAGGGATAAGTTGAGCGAGGTATGAAATTTGATGAAGTTCGCGTGTGTGTGAATGAGGTCTGAAAGTACATTGAGGTTGGGTCATGGTTTCTGATTGACCGTTTCTTTTTAGCAAGAAGATATGATTGTCTTGCGGATAGTGGTAAGGTGCGGATTGCTCCACCTTGGTTAGGTGTAAAGGTCGGGACCATTGGTCGATTCTTAGTCTGATTGTTTCGGGAGATAGGGGTCTCCGTGGATTAGTATTCACGTGACAGATTTTTGATGAAATTTTGTGAGTTTAAGTTTATGTTTGTTTGGAGCTTGAAC
Organism: Heliamphora ciliata; assembly: GCA_032360265.1. NCBI lineage: Eukaryota > Viridiplantae > Streptophyta > Magnoliopsida > Ericales > Sarraceniaceae > Heliamphora > Heliamphora ciliata. The sequence goes on from JAUMHN010404136.1 coordinate 2,635, forward strand.
TACTCAAAGTTCTTAGAGTCAAGGAATGGTCGTCGACTATGGTGAGTATTGTATTTTGGACGTAACCGTGTGTTTGGATTGTGGCCCGAGGGTTTGGTAAGAGGTAAGTCAGGAAGGAGTTGATGCTTGAGAAGCCTTGGTTGTTAGAGCCTGTCGCAACTGACATGATGGTTTGGTTTGGAATGAGAGGGTCGTGCCAAGTTCTGCATAAAAAGAAATTGCTAAATGTAAAAGACAAGTCTTGATTGGTTACTTGATGAATAAGCGTTAGGCTTGGGAACTTTGCTATAATGGATTCAGAGGATCGATGTATGTGTTGGTATCAAGGTTTGGGGTTGACATCGAATGACGGTGATTATATTTGACTTAGAGTTGATCTGTAGATTTAAAATCAGTGTCTTGAGGGTGAGATATTGACTTGTGTAGTGGCGAGCTGATACACGAGAAGTATAATTGAGTTTAAGTGGGTTAGTGGATACTTTTGTTGATTTTGTAGCTAGTTGATTGTGTGGAGTCTTGTCTTGGATAATGGGGTGAAATTGTGGTTAACGATAGAGGATGGAATAGAGGACAAATGTTTAGAGGAAGAACGCTCTTATGTATTCCAGGTGGATTAAGCGAGTTTTTCTCCAGAAAATGAACGTTTGTGTAGTTGATCACGGATGAGCATCTTGTCAGCTTCAGTGACGGCATAGTTAGTATAAGCAGGATAATAATGTGGTACCAAGATGGATGGTCGTCAATTGATCCTCAGAACTTGAATAAGGTTTGTGTGTGAGACTTATGACTTCATGTGGTATGGTGTTACTGGGGTTGCAACAGAGATTGTTGATGGTTAATACGGTGGTGTTGAGCTTGAGATTTAGTGTTAAATTTCGAGGACAAAATTCCTTTAAGGGCGGAAGAGTTGTGAGACCTCAACCCGTTTTATTTTAAGAAATGATTAAGTGTTGATGGGAGTAAGAATTAAAACTTGAGCTTGGTGATGTTTTGAGCTTGGGTACGCATGAAAGGTATGTTAGAGGAAAAATATGAGGTTCTAATGGATGTTTGGACAAAAATATGTGAAAAATGTGTGAAGAAAAGTGACATACCTTCACTAATTTGGCCATAAAGTTTTGTACGAAATGAATATTGATATGAGGTTTGAACCATCGGAAAGTAGACTTTCGGGGCTTCAGTTTGAGCACAAGAACGACCCTATTTGGAGTTTGGATGAAGGAGATATGCTCATTTAAAGTTGGACCAAAAGTGCAGTCGCAGCAGAGACCGATAGAACGATCCTGAGACCGATCGAGCGGTCTGTGATGGGCAGAGGTTATAAATCTCGGTTTTTGGGTTATTTTTCTCATTCTCTCTCTAATTCTTAGGAGTGATCTAGGGTTTGCCGTTTGGAGGTTCTTAGAGGGTTTCTATGCTCGTTGGAGGCCAAGATCTTGCCATTTCCATGCGCGAGCCACCGTGGGAGAGCGTAAGTGTTTGTTGAAAGCTCCCTCAAGACATGAAAATTGAATTTTTGCTGATTGGAGCTCACTAGGGGTTTGACTTTGATGGTGGAACGTCCTTGAGGTAGGATCTTAGACTCTCTCTTGTGCTTTGATTTTGATTTGTGTTGATATTTTGCCTTTAGAGAAAACCCTAGCATGCTATGTGGAATAAAACTAAGATTTGAGTATGGGTATTTGGAGAAAATTGTGTTGTGTGAATCCTATGTGATATTTAGGATGTATGAAATCTATGAAAAACGAACATAATCGGGAAGTTTGGGTTTGTTACATAGAGTGGTTTACTGAGGATCGAAATTTTAGATTATCATTTGGAAAAGGTAACTTGATAAATTATGAATTAATGTTAGTATTTTAACTAAATTTAAAGATTTGGAGCTATTTGATGAAACATGGTTTATGTGACCACCATTTTTTAGAAGAATTTGGAGTTTTTCAAGAAATGCGTAACCATGGTTTCAAAAAGTTAAAGGTTTTGCTTGGTTTTTGCTTCAAAAACGTTCTGGTGGCCCTAGGACGATTTTGGAAAATGACTTTTCTTCCTTTAAAGGTTATTTTGTGCAAAAAATGGGGCAAAAGGTACTAAAAAATCTTTTCAGTATTAAAAACAAAAATTTTTTGGCTTGAAAAAGAATCAGGAGCACGACCGAACGATAGACTGATGCAGCGGTCTATCGGGCGATCTTTTGGCACTCTCGGTTCTTTGGTGAGAGACCGCTCGAGCGGTCTTCTCACTGATCGAGCGGTCTGGGTCATTTTTTCAAAGTTTTGATATTTTTCTTAAAGGTTTGGATCTTTGGTACCATGGCCTTAATTTCCTAAAATACTTGTTTTTACATTAATTAAACCCTCGGTTGGGCCCCTTTGAAAGAATTTAAATTTGTTGTTTCTTTTGAAAAAAAAGAATAATAATAAGAATGATAATAATAAACTAAACTCAGGCAAGTTCGGGATATGAAGTGGGGTAGTTGCAGTGAGGCATGGATGGAAAGACAAAATGGATTTTAAATTTATTTGTATATATCTAAGATGGGTGCTTCTTTTTCAAATGAGATGCATACTAATGAATTTAATCGTGTGTTGAAGCATGATAACTTTGCTTAATCATATGAGAATTATGAGAATTTGCATGTTGAAGTAATGATGCATGTTGCATGAGATATGAGATACATTTTGAAATACTTGAACGGAATTTGTTTTGACGATAAGGTGGAAAATTTGAAATGTGGAATGTGCATAATGAGGAGCTGCGGTCCTGCAGTGAAAGCCTGTGAAGGTTGTTGCATAATGAGGGGTTGCGGTCCTGCGGTGAAAGCCCGCGAAGGTTTATATATTCAAAGATTAAATGTGAAAACTAAACACTTGATTTCAATGAACCGTATGGATTGATGTGAATTAAGTTAGCCCGGCGGATCCGCGGTGAAAGACCGAAAACTTGCACAAGATGGGGACCACATGCCTACGGGTTAGCCCCTGAAATGTGGTGTTGTGTCGTGGTGAGTTATAGAGCTATTTATTACCCAATGGCTTCGCGTAGCCTATTGGGGGAATAGGGAGGGGTTTCTATAAGCTATGCCCGACGCTGGTTCATTGTTATGATATGATTTTGTGATGAATTGGGTAATGAAAATGTGATTTGGTTTATGTGAAAAATCAGATGATGAGAATAAATGTGAAAGAAAGGAATATTTGGAAAAAAGTTTAATGAATGAATAACTTGGTGTGCATGGAAATAAATAATGGATTTATGGAACTTGTATTATTATTCCGGTTGCACCCATCACACCTCACAAATCATGTTCAGCATAGAGTTAGTCTTTATCCTACGAGCTCCGGCTTATGTGTATATACAAAACTATTTCAGGTTTCGAAGATCCGGGACGATACCACGGCTGAGGATGCATGTGGGGAGAAGGCTATGAGGAAGAGTTAATATTTCTTTGTTTTTACATTATGATTGTACAGAAAGTGAAGTGGATAATTGTAATAATACCAGTGCTGTAAATGAACTCTTTAAAGTTGAAAATTTTGTTTAGCCTTTGTGGCACATGTGTATATCGTGAGAATAAAATATTTTATTTATGATTGCTTAAAGAAAATAAAGTGTTGTTATTAAGAAAGTCATTGTTGATAGCTTTCATGTGGGATAATTTGGGTTGTATCCATGGGTTCCCTGGGTTCAGGGCGTTACAGATTCCATGCCTAAAAGGGAGAAATCCTTTCTCAGAACCTTGCATGCTAAAACGAGTAAGGATATCATCGATATACTTTCCTTGTGATAAGCCCAGCATCCTTTGTTTCTGATCTCGCATAAGCTTGATTCCAAATATGTGATTCACCTCTCCAAAGTCCTTCATATCGAACTATCCAGATAACCATACTTTAACTGTAGATAATGCCCCCATATCATTTTCAATGAGCAAAATATCATCTACATAAAGTACTAGGAAGATCACTGTGCTTCCATCACACTTCTTGTACACATAGGACTCATCCGAACACTGATCAAAGTCATAAGATTTAATAGTTTGATCAAACCGAGTGTTCCAAGACCTTAATGCCTGCTTAAGTCCATAAATAATTTTTTTAAGCTTACATAACATGTATTCCTGGCCCTTTGCAATGAATCCGTCTAGTTGTATAATATAGATACACTAATCAAGACTTTCGTTAAAGAAAGTTGTCTTAACATCTATTTACCATATTTCATAGCTGAAATGAGCAGCAATGGATAAGAGAATCTGGATAGACTTGAGCATGACTATCGGTGAAAGGGTTTTCTCATAATCGATCATTTCTTTCTGAGTGAATCATTTAGGAACAAGATTAGCTTTGAAGGTTTTAACCTTCCCATCCGCTCCTCTCTTTCTCTTGTAGATCCACTTGCATTCAATGGATTTTATCCCTTCTGGTGGTTCTATAAGTTTCCAGACCTGATTGGAATACATAGATTTCATCTCTGAATTCATTGCCCTTTGCCAAAAATCTATATTTTTGTCTTAAAGTTCTTCATTATAGTTACAGGGTTTGGTAACTAGTTATGTCAGGATCTTGTCAAAAAACTCTCCCAAGAACATATACCGATCAGGTTGATGAACAACCCTCCCACTACGACGAGGCACTACATGTGTCTGTGTACTTATAGTAATACGTTATGCAGAATCTGAACCCTGTGCATCAGCACCCTGTTCTTGATTTGCACTTATCCTGATAGTCCTCCCACTTCGACGAGGTAATGGAATATCAATGACTTGTTCTTCCGTTCTACAGGTATTTCTTCTATGTTCTTCCAGAATAATATTTTTTTTGGGCCTGTGACCCATAATATAATTCTCTTCCAAAAATTGAGTATTGGTGCTAACAATACTCTTCTGATCCTTAGGATTATAAACTAGATCACCCTTCATTCCCTTAGGATATCTTACAAAGAAATAGGCTTTTATCCTCGATTTTAACTTACCCGCGTTCTCTTTCAGCACATGTACTGGACACCCCCAAATTCAAATGCGTTTCAGATTAGGCTTATACCCGGTCCACAATTTTGTGAGAGTAACATGTAACGACTTAGAAGCTACCAATTTTAGAATATAAGCCGCTGTCTCTATAGCAAGTCCCTAAAACGAATTGGATAAACCTGAATAACTCATCATTGACCTTACCATCTCCATAAGAGTCATATTCCTTCTTTCTGCTACACCATTCTACTACGAAGTGCCAAGTGCAGTCAATTGGGATGTAATCCTATCTGATGATAAGTATTCTCTAAACTCTCTAAAGATATATTTTCCACCACGGTCGGATCGTAGTGACTTAATACTTTTATGCAGACGCTTCCCTGCCTCCGCCTTGAATTCTTTAAATTTCTCAAAGCATTCAGACTTACGGTGCATCAGATAAATGTATCCATAGCTTAAGTAGTCATCAATAAAACTGATGAAGTACTCAAAGCCACCTCTAGCCTAGATTATCATAGGACCGCACACATCAAAATGAACCATCTCTAATGGTTCTTTAGCTCTATAGCCTTCGGCCGAAAAAGGCATCTTGGTCATCTTACCCTTTAAGAAAAATTCACAGACTGGAAGGCCTCTACTTCCAATGAACTCAAAGGTCCATCTACTACAAGTCTGTTTATTCTTTTTAGAATAATATGACCCAAGCATAAGTGCCAAAGAAACGTTTGGTTCATTAAAGAAGAAAATTTTCTCTTATATGGTAAATTATCTGTATTAATCATTTCAATCAGTTGCAGTGTAGGAAAGATTGGAGTAATAATATAAAGATCATCCACCAATATACCAGAACAGATAACTCATTTATTATCCTTAATAACCACATAGCCATTAAAATAAATCAAATATCCGTCTTTAACCAATCTAGAAACGAAAACTAAGTTCATTCTAATGAAAGGTACACAAAGGCAATCTCTCAATATTAAAACCCGATCTCCTCTAAAACTGAAAGTGGCATCTCCTACTGCAGCTACTGTTACTTTTGTATTATTGCCCATACGCAGGTGAATCTCTTCATTACTAAGTTGTCAGATTTTTTAGAACCCCTACAAAGAATTGCAGACATGATTAGTGGCTCTCGTATCTACACACCAGGTACCGGTAGATAACACCGTTAAATATGTTTCTACAACCAATGAACAGAATATACACTTGTTGTTCTGCTTATCGAGAAATACTGGACGTGACTTTTTTTAGTGTCATGTCTGGTTACAGTAAAAATATCTGTCTTTTCGCTTTTTCACAGAAATTCGTGGCTCGCTAACTATCTTGGAAACCGTTTCTCCCTGTTTCTGAAGGTTTTACTTCTTCATACTTTTCAGTTTCGAGGAAGAACCTTTTTAAGAAACAAACATATTTTCAAGTATTGAAGGAATATCATTGGTAGTTAAAGCTATATCCAAGTTACTTTTTCAATCAACAAAATTTGATCTCATAAGTTTGTTTTTTTTGAGTAATAAAGCGATTGGGTTGAAAACCATTTTAATCCTGAGAATCAAATAATTAAAAAATTATTAATTATGATGAGCTAAACTTTGAATTCATTTTAATTTGGTTCTCTCTACCATTTTAAAATTAATTCACTAGCAATCTGGTAACCTGAGAATAGTATGCCTCGTTAGAAGGACGTCTACTATCCTTCATAAGACCAGACATGCTAATTCCTTTTAATTTTACAATCTAGGCAATTGACCCTGCCAAGTAAAATTAAATTGCTCACATAGTTTTGATTCAGTTTATAATAAAAATGACTCCATTGGAGACGATACTATTATATACAGCTAAGGGTTAACCATCACCTAATTCCAAATCAATCACTTCGCAATGAACCCTTTAGTTGGAGAAGTGTTCCACTCTAATAATTATCCAGAATTATCTCCAAAGGAGGTTTATACTTGCGATGCCGCAATTATTCTGTCCGTTGGGGAGGAAGGTCTTACTGCCGACACGCAGGGTTTAATTGCATCACCTACAAATTGGTGATGAAGACCGCGGGATTTATCGGTGAATAAATTCTCTCTCCCACTTAGATTTTTAAAATATTTTTTAGGGTTATAAAAATTTGTTTAATTAAAATGAATTTATTAATTTAAAAAACCACACGATCTGAAAGAATCAAACATCTTTCCATCTATTACAAAATATTTTAATTAAAACTGAATTTTAAATTAATTAAATTAACAAGATAAATAAAATAGATATGAAATCATCCACGTAGTTTACATATATAAAAACATGATATGCATATATTTCGATTTTATGATCCAAGTAAAACACTGAGCCGTTTTAGTCTCCCTAAGAAAATTTGCTGTTTCAATCCTTATTTGCCTTTGATTAAGTGTCCTGATTGCATCAAGCTTTCCTAATACTATCTTATATATACTGATATATCATATAAGTCTTATATACATCAAAAAATCAACATAAAATAGTCCTGGGAGAGAGAAACTGTAGGCTACCACCAGCCACCGCCTCATCCGAGCTCTGTTTTTTACGAGTTTTATACTGTTGAAAAACTCTCGAAATATGAAATCTTTCTACCAAAAAACATTCGGGAAAAATTTCTTGAAAAAATACTGCAAAATAGCCTGAAACTACTGCCGCCGCACCACAGCGTCGCCGCACCACAACGCCGCTGCCTGGAACAGCTAACTTCCCGAGGCTTTTTCGATCTCTTCCTGAACTCCATTTTCGACGTACATTATACTGTTAAAAATCTCTTGAAAAGTACATTATTTCTATGAAAAAATATGTTCAAAAACAACTCGAAAAAACACCAAAAACCACCTGGAACAGACTACCGCCACTCTTGTGCGCTGCTGCTTAGAACCGCCAACTCCTTGAGACTTTTTCGACCTCTTCCCAAACTCCGTTCTCGACGTACTTTATATCGTTGGAAATTTTTTGAAAAGTAGAATTTTTTTGTCAAAAAATCTGCTCAAAAATAGCCCAAAAAACTGTCGAAAAATTGCCTGAAAACTACTGTCACCACCGGCCTATTTTTTGCTAGTTTGGGTTGTGATTTTGGCCCAGTTCTTTTTTAATTTTGACACTATTTTGAAGCATGTTTTACTGGTATTTTATGTTTAAAAAATTGCCTAAAAAATAGTCCCAAAAATAGTCTAAAAAATCATAAAAACCGCCGCCAAACTGCCGTCGGCAAAATCGCCAGAACCGTGCTGTTTTGATGATTTTTTCTCAGTTTTTGACTTATTTTTATGCTATTTTTTATTCATAAATACCGTAGAAAAACTCACCCAAAAAATTGTTTAAAATCATTAAAAACTTACCGCGATCCGTGACCCGTTAAAACTCGAACCACCGCCGGTGCTGCTTCCGTTCTTCGTGTTCTTGGATTTGTTTAATCCGTTCCTAAATAATTTAAATAATATTTTAAAAATAAAAACTAGCTTTTAAATCGATCATATATCCCGATGGCATAATTCGATCTATCACAGTCAACCAAACATGAATAATAAATGATGAACATAAAATAGGGATTTGAACGCTTGCAAAACAATAGTTAGCACAGTTCTTCAAATGATCAAAATAAAACCCGTGCATCCGAAATTAATTTAGAAGAATACCTTTTTATCAATTGAATCTTCAACTATGATTTGAATCCAAGTTGAAACTCCTGTCAGATCTTTTACTGTATTCCCTTATGCGATTCCTGAATGTAGTGTGGGCTCCGAACTATCGAGAACTTGTACCGGCAGAACCTAGACAACTTTAGTCTTAGAAGCCAAGTTATAAAACTGGTTCAGTCTACCCGCATATTTATAGGGCTACAGCATGGATCTGGAGAGTAATTATAAGTAAGACTTTCAGTGGAACACATATACGTGTCAACAGTTTTCACAATTAATTAAACCACATAGCGGTATCTATAATTATAAAAAACAAGCAGTAGTTTATGTAATTTTCGTAAAAAAATAAATTACAGTTCGCACCACTAAAGAACTATAATTGTACTCTAAAACCACAAGCATGTATCAACAATTTCTGCAATTAAGCAATTCTCATAGCGGTATCTGCAATTATAGAAAACCAACAGTAGTTTTTGTAATTTTCATAAAACACTAAATTACAATTCACACCACTAAAGAACTATAATTACACTTTAACTCATAATCTCAAGACCATATAGCATTTAGCTCCTATTATTAATTCTTTACCATTTCTTCCCATGTTAAGATTTTCGATACCCGCTAATTAAATTTAATTATTGATAATTTAATGTAATCAAAAACTTGATATTCTTTAAGCCCTTCTTCTTAACATATTTGATCGTTGGATAATCAAATCCAACTGCATGGTTTGACCTGATCAAAACTTATAAGTTTTCTTAAGGGGGTACCGTCAATCACGATCTTTCGGGATGAATTCTGTCAATAATTAATATTCGCCATATAAATAATACCGCTATCCAACTCGCTAGTAATATAGACTCATATAAGATCGCACCCTCTGATGAATCAAAATAACGAATATTAAATATATACAAATTAGTAATTATTTCAGATTACGAGGATAAGCACTATTTATAATAACTTTAGAGTATGAATTAACTTATATAGTCAGTATAAAATTAATTACCCCAAATGTCCCGTTCAATACACAAAGTGTAATAGCACAGAGAGTTAGAACAATAGATGACGCTATTATCTGTTCCCTGTAATCAAGACAGGCCTGCTAAAACTCTGTCCTACAGTCGTACCGATGGTACGTGTTGGAGGTAAAACTGCCAACATCTTTGTTTTTGCAAACGATTATCTGAAAAAATTAACTAGACGGGCAAACGTCAAAACGAGCTCTAAATAAAAACTTTTGATGAAGAACGATCAAAATAAAACCCGTGCATCCGAAGTTATTTTAGAAGAATACCTTTTTACAAGTCGAATCTTCAACTACGATTTGAATTCGAGTTGAAACTCTTGTCAGATCTTTTACTGTATTTTCTTATATGATTCCCAGATATAGTATGGGCGATAATCCTCCGAGAACTCGTACTGGCAGAACCTGAACAGATTTAGTCTTAAAGACAAGTTATGAAACTGGTTCAGCCTACCTGCATATTTATAGGATTACAGTAGGGACTTGGTGAGTAACTATGAGTAAGACTTCTAGTGGAATACAGACACGTATCAACGATTTTTGCAATTAAGCAAACCTCATAGCGGTATCTGCAATTATGAAAAACTAGCAGCGATTTTTACAATTTCTATAAAATACTGAATTACAGTTTACACAACTAAAGAACTATAATTACACTCTGACCCATAATCTCAAGACCATAAAGCATTGAGCTTCTGTTATTAAATACTTACCATTTCTTCCCACATTAAGATTCTCCATATCCGCCAATTAAAGCTAATTAAATTTAAGTACTAACAATTTAATTTAATCAGTATTTTGATATTCTTTAAGCCTTTTCGCATAACTTATTTGACTGCCATATAATCAAATCCCAGTACAGGGTTCGGCTCGGTCAAAACTTATAAGATTCCTTAAGGGGGTATCATTAGTTCTGAGCTTTTGTAACGTGAATTCCGTAAATAATTAATATTCGCCATATAAATAATACAGTTATCTAACTCACCAGGAATATAGACCCATATGAGATTGCACCATCTAGTTAATCAAAATAACGAATATTAAATATATGCAAATTAATAATTATTTCAAGATTAAGAGAATAAACACTATTTATAATAACTTTGGGGTGTGAATTAATTTATATAGTTAGTATAAAATTAATTACCCTAAATGTCCAATTTAATACGCACAAAGTGTACTAGCACAGAGAGTAAGAATAATAGACGACACTATTATCTATTCCCTGTTACCAAGACAAGCCTACTAAAATTTTGTGTTACAGGCGTACAATGGTATGCCCATTTCTATCTAAACTGTGAACATAAAACTTATATTCTGCAAGAACCTAAAATCTGATCTTCTGTGTGCAAGTTCGTACTCTACACACCAGATTAAATCATATACAGAATATCGGACATCCATATATAACATTAAAGAAATGATATACATACATTGCTCATAAAGATTCTCATCAAATAAAAAATTAATTTTATTTAACTAAAATTAAATACTAAAAATATAATTTTCAGTATACCAACCTTAACAATCTTCCATTTATACTTAAAACCATGCCACCATACATCTAACTCCCATGCTCTCTACATGATTATCAAAAGTCTTAGCCGATAAGGTCTTTGTAAAGGATATGCAAGATTGTCTCCTGATGTAAGCTCTATGTTTGACTAGAAATCCGAGTCTGTATACCCAAAAGGTACTAGATTGTCTTCTTGGTAAATCAACATATAATTCTTAGTCCTTTTTAGTTACTTGATTATATTCTTTACCGCAGTCCAATGCTCTTGCCCCGGGTTCGACTGATATCTGCTAACAATGCCAACGACAAAGCAGATGTCGGGTCTAGTGCAAAGCATATCATACATGAAGCTTCCTACTGTCGAAGCATAAGGAACCGCCTTCATCTTTTCTATCTCATCAGGTATCTTAGGACACTGATCCTTAGATAGAGTGATTCCATGTCTAAAAGGGAGAAACATTTTCTTGGAACCCTGCATCTTAAAACGAGCAAGGATATCATCGATATAGTTTGGTTGTGATAAGCCCAACATATTTTGTTTTTGATCTCGCATAAACTTGATTCCAAGGATGTGACTGACCTCTCCCAAGTCCTTCATATCGAACTGCCCAGATAGCCATACTTTAACTATAGATAATGCTCCCACATCATTTTCGATGAGCAAGATATCGTCTACATAAAGTACTAGAAAGATCACCACGCTTTCGTCACGCATCTTATACACACAAGACTCATCTGGACTTTGTTCAAAATCATAAAACTTAATGGCTTGATCAAACCGACTGTTCCAGGACCTCGATGCCTTCTTAAGTTCATAAATGGATCTCTTAAGCTTGCACAACATGTGCTCCTTGCCCGTTGCAATGAATTCGTCTGGTTGTATCATATAGATACACTCGTCAAGATTTTTGTTAAGAAAAGCTGTCATGACATCCATTTACCAGATTTCGTAATCGAAATGAGCGACAATGGATAAGAGAATCCGAAAAGACTTATGCATAGCTACCGACAAAAAGACTTTCTCATAATCGATTCTTTCTTTCTGAGTGAACTCTTTAGCAACAAGCCTAGCTTTGAAGATCTCAACTTTTTCGTCTACTCCTCTCTTTCTCTCGTAGATCCACTTGCATCCAATAGATTTTATCCCTTCGGGTGGTTCTATAAGTTTTCAAACCTGATTAGAATATATAGATTTCATCTCTGAATTTATAGCCATTTGCCAAAGATTTGCATCTTTGTCTTGAAGTGCTTTATTGTAGTTACAGGGCTTGTTATCTAGTTTTATCAGAATCCTGTCAAAAGTCTCTCCCAATAACATATACTGATCAGGTTGATGAACAACTCTCCTACTACGAGGAGACACTACCTGTGTTTGTGTACTAGTAGTAACACGCTGTGCAGAATTAGAACCCTGTGCATTAGCACCCTATTCTTGATTTGCACCTATTCCGATAATTCTTCCACTACGACGGGATAATGAAATATCAGTAACTTATTTATCCGTTCTACTAGTATTTCCTCTCAATTCTTTCAGAACAATGTTGCTTTTGGGCCTGCAATCTATAATATAATCCTCTTTCAAGAATTAGGTATTGGTGCTAACAATAACCTTCTGATCTTTAGAATTATATAATAGACCACCATTCGCTCCCTTAGGATAGCCCACAAAGAAACAGACTTCTGTCCTCAGTTTTAACTTATTCGCGTTCTCTTTCAGCACAAGTGTTGGATACCCCTAAATCTGAATGTATTTTAGACTAGGCTTACGCATAGTCCACAATTCTATGGGAGTAAAAGGTACTGACTTAGAAGGTACCATGTTCAGAATGTAAGCCGCTGCATCTAAAGCGAGTCCTTAAAACAAATTGGGTAAACTTGAATAACCCATCAGGGACCTTACCATCTCCATAAGAATCACATTTCTTCTTTCTATAACACCATTATGCTGTAGAGTGCCAGGTGTAGTAAACTGGGATATAATCTCCTCTGATGAAAGGTGGTCCCTAAACTCTCCAAAGTGGTATTCTCCACCATAGTCGGATCGTAGTAATTTGATATTTTTACCAAGACACTTCTTCGCTTCCGCCTTGAATTCTTTGAATTTTTTAAGACATTCAGGCTTACGGTGTATCAGATAAATGTATTCATATCTTGTGTAGTCATCAATAAAATCGACGAAGAACTCAAAGTCACCTCTAACCCGGATTGTCATAGGACCACACACATCAGAATGAACCAGCTCCAACGGTTCTTTAGCTCTATGGCCTTTGGCTGAAAAGGGCCTCTTGGTCATCTTACCCTCTGAGAAAGATTTATAGACTAGAAGTACCTTCACTTCCAATTAACTCGAAGGTCCATCTGCTATCAGTCTGTTTATTCTTTTTAGATTAATATGAACCAAGTGTAAGTGTCAAAAAAACGTTTGGTTCATTAAAGAATGAAACTTTCTCTTATATGGTAAATTAGATGTGTTATTTATTTTAGTTAGTTGCAGTGTAGGAGAGATTGGAATAATAATATAAAGATCATCCACCAATGTACCAGAACAGATAACCCGTTTATTATCCTTAATGACCACAGAGTTATTAAAATAAAACAAATATATCTCTTTATTCAATCTAGAAACGAAAACTAAGTTCCTTCTAATGGTAGGTACATAAGACAATCTCTCAATATTAAAATCCAATCTCTACCAAAACTGAGAGTGACATCTCTTACTACAACTGTTGTTACCTTTATATTATTGCCCATATGCAGGTAAATCTCCCCATCACTAAGTTGTCGAATTTTCTAGAACCCTTGCAATAAATTACAGACATAATTGTAGCTCCCGTATCTACACATCAAGTACCAGTAGATAAAATTGCTAAACATGTTTACACTCAATCCTAACCCTAATTGTCACGCCCTAACCCCGAGGACCCGTGAACCAACCCAACCGTCCCGCATACAGAGGTCACTAACAATAAGTTTTATTCACTAAAAGTTTGAGTTTGAAACATATTAAAACAAAAACTTTATTTAAGCAATCAAATTCTCTCACATATCCCATTCCAAACAAATACCTTTGATTTACCAAGAGTTCATTCACAACCACTATATCCTTATAATCATCTACTCAAATTTGATACAAACAAAATATAAAATACAAAGAGGTACTAGATCTTTCTTCTTACTTCTAGCTTTTTCTCACAATGAAACCTTTGCCCTGGTATCGCCCTTGGTCCTTAAAATTATGACATGGTTTACATACATACATGAGCCGAAGCTCGTAGGATATAGATTAACTCAGATGTAATGCATGATTTGTGAGGTGTGATGGGTGCAACCGAAGTAAAATGTAAATTTTCATCAATTCATTATTCCTTCACATGCACACACCTATGTACACCAATTTGTTTCCATTTATCTTTTCATATTATCCATATTATCATCCCATTGTCCAATTTTTCACAAAACAAATCGTGTCACAATTTTATTACCCGGTTTCTCACAAAATCGTATCACATCTAATGAACCGGTGTCGGGTGCAGCTTATAGAAATCCCTCCCTATTAATTCCTAATAGGCTACACGAAACTATTGGATAATAGATAGCTCTATAACTCTCCACGACATAACACCACATTTCGGGGGCTAACCCGTGGGCATGTGGTCCCCATCTTGCGCAAGTTTCTGGTCTTTCACCGCAGAGCCGCAAGCCTAACATAATCCACATCAATCCATACGGTTCATTAGTCATTCAAAAACGTCATTTTCACAATATGGGAGTCCAACCCACAACTAGTTCCTCTCCCCAAATATTTCACATGGTACCTCTTTTCAAGTTTCACATTTTAAACTTTCCATTTCATTTCCAATCAAGTTCTATTTTAGTATTCAATCCTTTCTTTTCAATCCAAATGCAATCATAAATTTCAACACACAATTTCTCATAAATCACATTTCATTTATCAACTCTATGAAATGCCAACGCATAATTAACTCACAAATGACCATATCATTTTGAACAAAATGGAATGTACCCATTATAGGTAGATATATATATATATATATATATATATATATATATGTGTGTGTGTGTGTGTGTGTAAGTTAGAAACTCAAGTTCTTTTTAGAATTCTTAGTAATGCCAAAAGATGACTATGTCGTACCACAACCTTCAGATACCCATTTTTGTTCTCAAAACCTTCGTTATATGTTGAAAAACTACTTTATCGCAAAAACCCAACCAATCGACTTTATACATGCATCCCAACCCAAGTATATTAAAATAGGTATATTCATAGCCCAAAGGACAAGAAATTTGATGAAAAGGTCCAATATTGATGAAAATGACTATTTTCAAGACATTTGGTCAAAAACGGGTGAAAAATGGTTAAGAAAATTTGACATACTCTCACTATTTTAATCATATCTTTTTTCTACAAAAAGATTTTTCTTGTGAAAGTAGTCTTGTTGGAAAGAGAACTTTCGGGGCTTCAAATTGAGTACAAAAATGACCCCATTCGGAGTTCGAATGAGGGAGATATGATCAAAAGAAGTTGGTCCCGTGCAGCCAGTCCGCTCAAGCGGACGTCGGGCGCTCGAGCGCCCAACTCTCTGCCAGTTGACCACTCGAGCGGACAGGGCTCTGCTCGAGCGCGCTGGTACCTGAGAAAAACCTAAATTTTTCTCTGTTTGGAGTTTCTAACTTCAATACCCTTAAACCTTCATCAAACATGTTTCATATCAAATCTTAATTTCCACTCCAAAAACATTGGATTCAAGTCTCATAAACCCTTTTTATACAATAATTTCCCAAAACCATGGTTAATCCTTACTCAAAAACACCCATTTCCATCCAACTCAATGCAAACACTCATAAACCTTTTATTCTATCCATCATACATAAAATTAACTCAATTCTTATGCATATAAACAAAATATCAACCCAAATCTTAACAAACATATGAGAAAATGTAGATCGTACCTCAAATCGGCCAAAAGCCTGAACTTCCTCCAATTTCTCCCTTCTAAGGTTTTGATGTTGGGTGTTCTTGCCTCTTTGATGCACCATTTCCCACCTCCTTACTCCAAAGCTTGATTTCCATCCTCAGTTGCTCTCAATCTAGCTTCAATCTTTCAATTTCCATGGTGGAGGGTTAGGTTTTCAAGTGGAACATGGGTTTCTCTCTCTAAAAGGGAAGAAGAGGAGAAGAGGAGAAGAGAAATGAGAGAGAGGTGTCTCACGTGGGTTGGAGGGGCTCTCTCTCTCTCTCTCTCTCTCTCTATATATATATATATACACCCAACATTTTTCCAATGTTCTAGATTTGTCAAAGCATTTTCTGATAGTCTACTCGAGCGGTGACCCCTGAAGCTGAAATTTGCGAATTTCCTTAAAATTCAACTCAAACCTCTAACTTTGCTCATATTTTAATACTTGAATCTTTCCATTAACATACCCATATCAATATCACCCGTCACCATGTATCCTAGATTTTTGTTTTCACATATCATTAATTCAGCCCTTAATGAGTGAAATTTTATGGCATCCATGCCCAAATTTTAATTCGGTCTCTTCTCTTACCGAAAATAGGAAAGAACAAAATAAACAGGTATTGGGTCCTTACACTAATACATATGTTTCCTACCTAACGCTAAACAAAAAAAAAAGACCTAATTAATCCTAGGTAAGACATAATCTAATACACAAGAATAAATAATTGAGAAGGACAAATTCGACCTGCATAAAACTTTCTAGATATATGGCACTCTAATTACGAGATTATGAGCCATTCTTGCTTTTCTTGCTTCGTTTTGAGTCTTAAAGTATATGGACATAATTGGTTGAATTGCATATATATTTCTTTTGCCACATATTATATGAGTGCACATATATGAGCAAGTTTTTGAGTGTTTTATCGTGAGTGAATATCCAGTGAAGATTGAAGTGAAGACATAGTTTTTGATAGAAATTTGCAGTTTAGGTATTTTGAGGTATAGGATTGATCTAAATGGCCAAGCCCACACAAACACATCAAGTTCAATTTTTGTGATGAATATTTTGTGAAAATAGCAGTTAGTTAAGATAAGGTATGAATTCAATATCGGTGATACTATTTTTATAGTTTTTACTTTGATCTTCTCAAATGCAAAAATATTGCATATGGGGTAATGGGATAGACTTTTTCTTTGTTTTACTTGAGGATTAGCAAAGTGTAAGTTGGGGGGTGTGATCGATACGTAAAAGTGTCGATCCTATTTGCAAAATACACTATGTTAAGCCTCAGAAATATGTTTAATAAATTGTTTTGTGGTTTGTTTGTCAATAGCATCATTGGAAGTGGCTTAGAGGAGAAAATGGTGTAAAATGGGATATAATGGAGAAAATGGATAAAATGGAAATTTTTAAAGAAGCTGGGTTCGGATGGACGATTCCAGCATCCAGATGGAATTGGTTCAGTAAGAATCACATCCGGATGGCGTCCAGATGGAAATGTTTCTATGATAATATGTCTTAACGGACGTCCGGACAAAACATTGGCAAAAAGAATTGTGTCCGGACAAGAGCTATCAGTGTCTGGACTGAACATGAAAGCGTCCAGACAGAATGTTTAGCATCCGAATGGTGTGCACAGATAGAGTTGCACTTGGAGACTTGAAACTGTGGCAGAAAGCTCACCTATAAATAGGTGGCTTGGGTTCATTAATAAGGGATCTTAGATTTTCAGAAGACGACAGATCGAGGAAAGCTAGAAGGCCAATCTAGAAGGTTCGGGACGTGTCAAGAAGTAGAAGATGGAGACTCGAGGCTTTGTTCTTCTTCAACTTTTCATGTTTTCTAGTCCTAACATGAGCGGCTAAGCTTTCTCTATTCTTAAGGGTAGATGAATCTCTAGTCCATATTCTTAGAAGTAGTTTAAACTTGTTTGTTTATTCTTTATTTTGATTCAATTCGTTGTGTGATTTGAGACGTGGACGTTTTGATCAACGAGCTTTTAATTTGATTATCTAGTTCTATTTTTATTTTCTGTGATTGTGAAAATGAGGTCATACAACTGTTATATCTGTGCTTTGAGATCTGACGTGAGATACTCTATACATTGTTATGACCGGTCATACTCTGGACGATCCGTGCCAAAAGCTTAGATAGAGTATGCCAGGTTTGGAGTCAAGCGTATCTTCTTGATAATCTTTATCGATCTTCTAGTCGCGATAGGATTGAGTTGAATCGAATAAAAATAAGCTAGAGTTTGAATGAAACTAAGAATTACTAGTTAGGGAGGATTCTAAACCCTTAAAAATCTTTTCCTCAATCGAATTCTAAATATTTGACTTTCTTAACTTTTTAGTTTTAATAAAATCATAATTCAAACAAAATTCCATTTCCTTCAAGAAAATCATTAATAAAATATTTATAAATAAATCATAATTGCATTCAAATCCATGTGGACGATATCCGGACGTTAGCCACTATCTTATGGAATAGTAGTTAAAATAAGATTTCAAATAATTATTTTTGATATGGTACAACACGAACCATAAGAGAAATACCGTTGTGTCCCCATTTTTAATTATTTTAATTTTAATTTTAATTTTTGTTATTGTAATTTTACCCATGAAATGGATATTTTGAACCCTATCACATGCACTATAACCAGTCATGGTTAGGGCCGTCCGTAATTAATAAGAGGTCCTTACGTACATATTTAAAAAGTGGCCCTATAAAATATAACTCACAAAAATTTTAAATAAAAATCATTATAAAAATTTAAAAGATAATTGTCATATTGCTTCACGTTTGACTAATATCTAATTTACAAAACTAATGTCAAGCAAATCAAAAGCTATGTTGATATACTACCACAAAATGCACTATTACCGACCACACTTGGCGACGAAGGCTCTAATTGATTGCTAAAAAGCTATCTTTGCCGACGAGAGGTGTGAGCTCATTGCCAATTCATTTGGTGCCAGATTATATTTTGTGCGCTAATTTAAGCAAGGAGGGACTGAGTACCGCAGTAGGGACACCCCGAGGAGTAGGAGGCTCCATACCCTGGGCTCGGAAAGTAGCATCTCAGCGACAAACCAATACCCTCAACCTGGAGATCAAGCGAAGGCATTCGTCGAACCACTCTTGAGACATCTATCAAGAGAAGAACCAAACCAATGCATTCAAATATTAGAATCAGTGCAGACATGAGAATCAGTGCAGTTAGATATAAGGGGCAGTATGGAAAGCAGAGGGAATAATGTTATACCTGCTGTACACCGAGGGAAAGAAAAATCTCTTGGGCCGCAAGCTCGGGGATCTAGATTTGGTGAAGATTTCCATCTACGAAAGTGTCCACTGTCCATGGCAGCTCAAGGTGAATAGGACCCGTGGCAGCGGGAGGAAGACCCCGCACAGCAGCACAGGCACCCATAGCAGGCATGAGCTTCTCTCGAGCAAAGACTGTTTAGTCACGATCCTCACCCATAATAAGCATAGCAGCATCAATGCCCGCCATGGCACGAGTAATCTCAACCGTGCAGAGGATGTCAGTCTGATGCATCCCAACCGGAGGCATCCTCGGGATTCGAAAGTGATCATACCCCAAAGACTGCCAAACCACGCGTTGACCAAGGTACCTCTCTCTGTAGAATGGCCCCTCAAGTAAGATGAGGGTTCAAGTAGCCTCTCGATTACGCATCAGGTTGACATTAGCCCGCTCCTCCATGCGGACCCAGATATCCCAGTGAACCTGAAAAATAAGGAAACTGGTCAGCAAGCAGTATGTGCAAAAAATGAGAAATGAAAATTAACGGAAGCTTGAATGACATACCTAGTCAGGAGTAAGAGCATCCAGGAAGTGGCGATTGTCATCTATATCATTCCTATCGAAATTTGTACCCCGATATCATCTGGCCCATCGGAGTGCCCCGGGGATCATGACAGCGTCATCACAAGTTCACTGGCTGGTGCATGCCCACGAACTCGTAGGCCCAAAGCTGTAGAAAATCAAGAGAAGTATCAGTACAATTGAAGCAGCTATACAGGTATGGAGATGAAAAATGAAAAGTGGAGAAGAGAAAGTAGACATACCTCCCAGATACGCCAGTACCTGCCTATGCCCAGATCAGAGGTCCTACTGGTAGCACTCATGTACCCATAAAGGGTAGCCAAGGCAGCTCCCCCCAGTCATAGGTACCAATCTGGTCCACCACCATCGTAGCAGCGAGGTAATGGAGGTGCACCCTGTTCTCTAAGTTCGGGAATAAGGCAATCCTGAACATATAGAGAAGCAATACACATGCCACCCACTCAAAGTGGTGGACCTCTTTGTAGACGAAATGATGAAAGATCTTCTTTTGCCAGGTATACTGTATGCTCCCCTTGTCAATGGACGGGGGCACATGGCCGAGGCAATAAGTAAGAGTGGTAGGGCTCTAACAGATGTCAGGATCAAAAGGGAGCGGGTTGCCACCCACCCGGATCCTGGTGATAAGAAAAAGTTAAGAGGATTAAGGGTAACCTCGAAGGTGGGCATATGAAAAGTATTAGTGGTGTCCTACCATCTCTCGGTTAGGGCAGTGAGAGTGACCCGATCATTATTGGTTCCCTCTAGCATAGTGATGAAGCCACTGAAGCTCGCTCCATCGACTATCTCCTAGCAGTGAGGAGGCAGGGCCGTATACCACTCCTGTACATCAGAGGAACCACCGAAGCCTCGGATGCGTAGCCTCACCTGAAATGAAAACTGAACAAATGAATCAATGAACAGAAGCGATGGTAGGACACCACCAAATCTCAAATCTCAAATCCAAGGTTTAGGTCTATCCAAATTCGAGTTTCAATTCAATTTAATTCAAAGTTTAATTCAACTCCAATCCAATTTCAATCCCATACACCAATCCAATTCAATTCAACTCAAATATCCGATACAATTCAACATTCAATTCAAATTCAAAGATTTATTCTGATTGAATTCAATATCAAACAAGGTTCAAACATTCAAAGAAATCAAAAGTTCAATGTCCAAATAAACTTTTAATCTTGTGTTAGTATTTGAGCTTGGCTTACCTCAAGGTTCTAGGCCGGAAGGGGGTTGTCACAGCGCCATAGGAAGACCTCTCGCTCGGCCACCACATTGGGAATGACGAATCTCTTCATAGCCAACGTCCGAAGACGATGGTTGATCGAGTAGTAGGTCTTGGGGTTAAAAAACTCTGGCATACCGGGCACGCCTCCTCCTTCTTGTGGCTCATCACCATCACTACCAACCACGTTGGTGCTACTCGCAGCCATGCCACTATCGCCACCGTCGCCCTCGACACCATCATTACCTCCTTGGCCATCGATCACGTCCACACCACCACCAGCACTGGCAACACCTGTACCACCACCACCACCTCCGCTACCTTCGGCTTCAATGCCGGTGAACCCAAAGCCCCCCACCATGGTGTATAATAGTGTGAGGAGAGACAAGAGAAACATGTTTCGAAGATCGAAAGTGTGACGCCTCATCCTCCGGGCACGTTGAGACATCCGTAACTATAAATAAGGAATATATTCTAGCCGAACATTCATAGATACATAAGATACTTACTACATCATTAACGATTTTGAGTTTGTTCAAAATACTTAATAATTACAGTCATCTAGAAAAATTCAACAAAAGTTATAAGATGCCCATGGAAAACTGAATAAAAGATCCAAAAAGTAAACGTCTTACGTCTTCAAGCTGTGTCATTCGGGTTAACCGGCTCCTGCTACTCTCCCCTTTCTTCGTAGTCTTCTTCCTCAATGAACACGCCTTCTTCAAAAGGTCCTTCTTCTTCACTTGTGGCACGAATGCCATGAGCCGGAGCCCAGAAGTAAATTTTTTAAACCGTTTAACAAACTCACAACAAGATATCCTATAATATATCTCGTATAATACCCAATACAAATTTAAGGGCAAAGAAATAGACAATTTATCATTTTCAATAGGACAAGCACATATAAGAAGAGTTGTGTAGGTGCGTGATGCAGGTGAGTGCAATGCAATTTCCTAACCCAAGTAATTCCAGGATAATATCATGAATTCCACGCCTAGAATTACAAAACAAACTTGATGGCTCTTGATCACCGAACCTATCCTGGCCTCGTTGCGAATAGTAAATGCATCGCTGAGCTTTATGGCACAGCTATTTTACTCAATGGCAACGGCATGGGGACCGACCTTTATCCAATTTTACTTATTCTTATTCCAGGTCGACCAATCCCACCTTAAGAACAAGGATAATCATTTGGTGTCAACCCAAAGTCTAATTAAAGCTAGCGACGAACCCATGGTGCCTAATTCCCTCTTTTATAATAAAAACCTCCGATTTCATTTCAAATATGGCAACCAAGGACACCCTAGATCCACAACCACTGTATAACGATTTCCATGTCACCCAACCCAATTGAAAGATATGAAAGGGACTCCGATAACTCAAGATGCAATGCAGGAATGCTTATGATATGCATTATGCTTCTCGTGTAAAATTAATTATAGCATGGCGTGGTATAGCACAAAGTACAGCTTACTAAAACCTCTAGTACAAGCATGCGAAACATAAGCATAATTTGTGCGACATAGAATCGAACCATCGGCATGAGTTCATTTCATCAAAAGCATCATTTTCATATACTAATTACTTAAAAAGTTCATATAAGGTTCACACACTTAAAGTTGCGGTAGCATTTTAAACTACTTAGACATTGATTTAATTTTTAAAATTTTAACACCAGCTAGATAAAATTATTCCCTACAACTTTCGTGTTTATCACTGATGTTAGATCCTAGGGTACATGGGTCATTTATTTTATTTAAGTAAAAACCGATCAGCATTTTGCAGAGAAAAACACAGAAATTGGGCCTCTGTTGGCCACAGTTGTTGGGTTTCAATTCAAGGGATCTAGGTCTGATTTTTGGTGAACATTTACTTTAAGGTGTCCCCTACAAATGTTATGTTTTGTTCTAGAGCAAGTTATTTGGAAAAAGTTTGATATTTTGGCCAATTTATAAAAAAAGTTCAGTCAGCCTAAAAATGGTCTGTAGAATGTATTTTTAACAGTGAATGCTCAACACTTTTGGGGTATCATCCGAGGGTATTTTGGGTTGAATTTCGTTTAATATGTTATCTACAATTTTCATGTTTACCACCTTTGGATTTGGCTTCTAAAAAGTTGGGTTTTGAGTCTTACAAAAAATGTGTGGCAGAGAGGTCTGTCAGTCACTAAACCTCAATAGTGACTTTGGAAGGTGTTTTGACCCACAAAGACTTCATAATGTTAGCTCATTTTTGGTGGACGGAAATAAAAATATGTCCTCTACATGGTTTATGTTTTGACCTAAGCTCGGTTCTCACTCTAACTTAGGATTTTTAGGTCTACAACTCAGAGTGGTCAAGATCTAACTCTCTTTGGAAAAAATGACACATCTGGAGTTCTACTCAACGAAATCACTTCAAACCAATTTTGTACGAAAGAGAACTCAAAAATATAAATCTGGACATAAAAATCATTTTAAGACCAGTTTTCTAAATTTAGTTATGGTGTTTTAAATTTGGTGGCAGAATCTTGGTATGCCCAGAAAAGCAAGTAACTTAGGGTTTTAGTAACTTAGCTCATGCGATGTCCATTTTTATTGTGTTTTCTTTGCATGCTTGTTATAAACTCACATAAACCAAAACTCCAAAATATGTTTAAGTCATAAAACTCAAGAATACACATATGCAAACACATGAAAAGCTTGCTCATACATAAACAACCCATAAACTACTCATACGACGTCTTTTTGAGTTATTCTTTGTTTTATCTTCTTACAGTTGATTATAGAGATGGATTGAAGGTTATCTTAAGGAAGAAAATCAGATGGTTTTAGAGAGTTTACTTACCTTGTTGGATGCTCAAATGGTTGTAGGAGAATAGGACTTCGCTTAAATGCTCCTTCCTTAATCATTTCCTCCTTCCTCTTTCGTCCTTCTTTCTTCTTCTCTCTTAGAACACTTGAATAATTTTTATAGTCTCTCTCTCACCCTCTCAGCCATACCATATGAAGGAGGAGATTGCTTGGGTGTGTTTTTATAATAAAAATTATAATGGAGAACAATAATTGCAACAAAGCTTTAAATTGAAATTTCTTCAATTTTATTGGTTGCATGGGAGGGGAGTGGCTTGAGAGATATATTTTCAGACTTGGGGTTGATAAATTTCGGCCAGGCTTGTTTGGGAGACTAAAAAGCTGATTTTTGCATTTAATTTCGATTTTAAATTAAGTTTTGGTACCATTTTGTGGAAGAATATGCATAAAATATTAATTTTATATGTCTTTTTGATATCTAAACCTACTAAAACTTATTATATTAATGTATTTATAATTAATTTAGTTTTTTCATGATTTATCATAATTTTGATAGCAATTAATTAAATAATTGTAGACTTTTAAGCTAAATTAAACTAGTTTGACTAGAATTGATTTTTTGACTTATTTATTGTATAGAGACTTTAAATAATTGTTTGTTTACTTTTGTGGACTTTTATTATTATATATTTATGTATATTACTTGTATAAAAAGTATTGGATCAAAATAATACTTAATTTATTCTTTTTTTTCTCATTTTTAAGCTTAAAAATGCAAAAAGTAGCTTTTTGGGCACATTCTCCTAGGGCTATGCTAGGGTAATTTGGTTATTTTTGTTGTTATTTTGTATTTTATTAATTAATTGTATATAAATATCAAATTTTGGACATTCATGTGTCAAATTTTAAATTTTTAGAACTTTTTGCTATACTAGAGGCAAAATGGTCATTTTACCCTATTTATGGAAATTTTTTATTTTTAATATTATATTTTATGTTATTTACTTAATTTAAGCTATCATGAGACCTTTTTGAGTATTAGGGCTTTGCCTCTAAGTATTTGGCCTTTTTAGGGTTTTCGGTTCAAATTAGGATTTCGGGTTGAACTAGGATTTTTCCGTCGTTCTAGCGACCTAAGATCTTGTTAACTAACCGTTGCTAATACTAGTGTTTGGGCTAGATCGTTCCGTGAGTAGTTACAGTCTGGGCTGTTACAACTAAGGTTCGGGTCAGGTTGTTACAATCTAGGTAGTTACTATTAGGGTCCGGACTGGAGTGTTACAGAAAGAGATCGAGAAAGAATGAAGAAGTTGAGAGAGATGTGAAATCGAGAGAGAATGGAGAGAAAGAAGCTTCAGATGATTTGCGCGAATAAGTGTTTCGAACAAGACCAGACCTTATATTTTGTCATCAACTTCGCGGCCGCAAAGTCTAAGTTATTTAAAAGTGGCGGCCGCCACGTTTGAACCTGAGCCGCCGTGTTTGTTTGTGGAGGCCACAACTTTTATCCAAATGTTTCTCACGGCCGTGACCTTAATATTCAGGCCGCCACATCTCTAGGACATAATAGTGCGGGCTGCCACTTCCAAAAGCAACAACCACTATGTTTTTATGCCCTCACCTTTGTGGACCTTTGAGCTACCCTCGTGTGGGTCTTGAACGACTCAAAAACTCTTTTAGTCTATGTTTTGATGCCCCTTTGAAAACCTCGGTTCTTGTCAAGACCTAAAACTTGGAAGATTTAACTCCATCGGTCCTTTCACGACCTAAAACTGATAAGTTTACATCTTGGGTCCTCGTCAAGACCTAAAATTGTCCCTAGCACCTTAGATCCCCATCATGACCTTAAACTAGCTTAGCAGTCCCCGCATGACCTAAAATTGGCCCAAGCGTCTTCGATCATCTTCACGACCTGAAACTGACTTATCAGTCCCTGCATGAACTAAAACTGCCTCTAACATCTTCAGTTCTCCTCATGACCTTAAACTAACTTACTGGTCCTTGCATGACCTAAAAATGCCCCTTTTACCTGTTCAATCCTCTTCATGACTTTAAACTGACTCATCGTCCTCGCATGACTTAAAAATTACCCTTATAAGAATTTAATTCTTCTCACGACCTTAAACTAACCATTCGGTCCTCTTTATGACCATAAACTGACTCATCGGTCCTCCGCATGACCTTAAACTGACTCCCTAATCCTATTCATGACCTAAAAATGATCGTTGATGATTCTTTCATCCGTGTTGCGACCTTAAATTCTTATATGTTTGCATCATGCCTTTTTGCACCATATTATATCTGCCATGCGTTATGATTAGCCTATTTGCGTCATATGCATTATCCAACGAACTATAACCAGCTTGATCCTTTGCAATAGGAAGCTAGATAGAAATTCGGGTTTGACCACGCTTTTCTGTGAGTTTTGTTTGTGCCAAAGATTGGTGGCTTATTCAATCGGTTTGTCTCTGAAACTTTGACATTTACTTGCACCATTAGTTAATGCAAGCTATGTCAAATAGGGTCAACTGTAGACACCCCAATCTGACCAAGCTAAATCTCAGGCACCCATCTTGAATGTGTTCCAATGACGAAAGTATGAGAATCATGCTCAAAGAAACTCTTAAGCAAGCAAAATCACGAATATGGCTCAAAACCCAAGAAAAACCATAAAAACCTTCAGGTTGTGGCATTTATGTCTTGCAAACCCTAAATCAAGCCGTGACTTTCTTTGTCACGGCTGTCGCTTGTTTATCTAGGCCTCGACTTTGAAAAGTCATAGCTAACCTTTTCATCACCACAAAGGTAGCGGCCGTCACTATTATCCCTTTTTGGATAGGTGGCACCATCCCAGAGGGGGTTTGTGTTGCTCACCTTGCCTATAAATAGGCGATGTTTCCAAGCAGAAGAAGAAGAAGAAGAAGGAAAATCTAGAGGCCCAAGCTCTACCCAAATATAGCCCCACCCGATATTCCCCCATCAATTCAACACTTTTCGAGCCTCATTCATGTTCTTGCTTGTGTTGAAGGAGTTTGTAGAGCTAGTATTGGCTTGGAGATAACCTATTCTCACCCCCGAGGGGCCATTCGAGGAGGATATTCACACGAGATAACCTTAAGAACCATAACTATTCTAGAAACCCTCATCTTCTTCCCCCGAGGATGTCGTGGATAAGGTTTCTACTATTTTATTGCTTATCCATCATTTATTTCAACATAAACATTGTTCCTTCAAATTTTTCATTACTAATAGTGTATTCGTAGCTCTCTGTTCCATACATTTATAGTTGTTTTTATTTTGTTTCGATGCTCATAAGTTCATTGAGCACACCAAAAGCTTTCTGAGGTTTCAGAACATGACGGCCGCGACCTTCTAATATCACGGCAATATCATGGTCGTGTACTTTTTGACAAGGGCTGATACATTTATGCCTTGTTTACTCATGGCCGCAACATCATATTGTTATGGCTGTGACATTTGTTTCAAGGCTAAAAATGTGGAAACTCTCTGATATTTATTTATTTCAAGGTTTTATCTCATTTTATTACTCTGTTTAGCATATTATCTTTTCTGTACATTGATTTATCTTCCCGTTGGGTAATGAATGGTAGATTTGGCCTAGACCAAATGGGTCATGGTCTCCATTCTGTACAACTTTCTATTTGTATGTTCTGTGGTTATGAAGACATGACAGCCGTGACCTTTCAAAGTCACAGTCGAGTGTTGTGTTAAACATACAGTAACAACTGTGAGTTTTGTATACTTAGCCGATACTTTTCTGCCTTTATTTCTCACGGCGGCAACATCATGTTGTCACGGCAGTGATGCTATTATAAGGCTAAAAGCATGAAAATTGTTTTAAAAAACTTTATGTTATTCCTTTAACTTTAAGGTCTTTCTTTCCCTTATTCTGTTTTGCATATTCTATATCATAATCCATGTTCTTGATGGGAGATGGATGGTAGATCTGGCCTTGATTAAATGGGTCATGGTCTCCATTCTGTATACCCTATTTCTCTCTGTTTTATAGATCTACAAACATGACGGCCGCATCATTTTCTTTATATTTGTTACGGCTGTCATATTCTTTTGCTACAGCCGTGACGCTTTGTGAGACTTGTGACATAAAAATGTGTTGTAAGTATTCTGTTGTTCATTTTCATATTCTATACTTTCTATTTTAGAGATATTATTTATGTAAAGGAAGGAGAATGGAAAATCTAGTCTAAAATGAATGGGTTATGGTCTTTGTCCTATACATCCTATTCATTTGAGCCTGTTCTAAGCATTGTTAAATGTTTATACCCTTTCTGTGACTATTTTTGTCATGGCCACTACATTTGTTGCTATGGCCGTGAGTTCTCTGCATGTCTAGTAGCTCAAATATGAAGTTTTAGTCTCTCTTGTTTTTTCTGTATAGCATGTTTATAGCATGTTAGGGGTAGAAAATTGTTGCATGACCTTTAAACATTTGTTTGTCCATTTTATCGCTTATTCATATGTTTTCACTTCTTTGCTCAAATGATACGTGTGGTATATCTAGAAATCTATATTACAATTTGCCTAGGTTGGATAGGACATGTATATATGATCTAAGGGCTATTGTTGCTCCTCAACTATCCAACCGCTAAGAAGGGCGTGTGTGGTGAAGAAGGTCTTTGTCTTTAACAATCCAAGGCTCCAATTATTCCTAAACCAATCCAACAGCAGGGAAGGATGAAGCACCGGACGTCGCCTCACTTGCGAAGGAAATCCCTTCACTTCGGTGCCCTTGACACCGTCGCTCGAATGTCGCCTTACTGACCTCGGCTCCTCTAACAGTCTTGTGATTGCTTCTTGGTTCAGCTTCTCACTCTCAAATTCACTCTTTCACCACCGCCTCTATCTCTCTCTCTCTCCCCCTCCGACGACTGTTGTCTTTGGCATCTCTACAACTTCTCACTCTCTCTCTTAGATTCTCTCCCTCAGCACTGTCTCTTTCTCTCTCTCCCCCTATGACGACTGTCGTCTTCACCATCTCCACACCAACGACTGTCGTCTTCGTCTACGCCGAGTGTCATCTTCAGTACCGAACGAGAATTGTCGACTGAAAGCCCTAGCCTTAACACCGATCATTGTCTTCAGCCCCGAAGGAGCCGTCCTAACTCTGCAGTCCACCACTGCTCCGACTATGGTATTTTTTTCCTTCTCTTTCTCCCACACTTTCTTGGCATCTCCTATTTATTTTCCCTTGCAATTTTCAAGATCTGAGTGGTTGTGGATGGTTTTCATTTGTTGCTATAATTAATGGCGTACACAATGGGTTTCATTTTCCCCTCCCACGCTTTCATTTGTGAACTTTGGTTTAACCTTTATTATATGTTTGTCTCTATTTGAGGAAACATTGGTATACCCAATTTATGATCGTCTTCAAATTTAAGGGTTTTTGGGTGATGAAAATTAGTACCTACTATGTATTTATTTGAAACCCTATGTATCAGTACTTACTGATACATAGTCTTTGATAGCTTTATAATCTATGCATATTTTTCTAAAAAAATACTAACTTGCAGGATTTGGGTTTATCTAATAAATTGAAATTATTGCAGTATTAATGTGTTATGTATTAGTTTGCTTTAAAATATGGACCAATAATTGTTGCAAATTATTTTTTTAATGATTTTTAATTAGGAGGTATATGAACTGAGTTTTAAATGAGTTGGTATGTACATTGCATTCGGTAAGTGAATCATCATATTTTAATTCATAATCACATATATGTGACAATAGCTACTGTGAGATTTTTATCATGTACCTATACACCTAAAAATCTAAGTAATACAACTTGGAACTAGAAAAATTAATTGAACACATGGGACCAAAATAAACTAGCATTTCATCTTAAAATCAGTTTATTCAATTTGTATATTGGTTGGAATTTGACTAACAAACTTTTGGTTCATATTCCTTCCAATCATTTAATTACTAAAATTTGGATTCATATACCCATCATTTAATTATTGAATTTTTATGAGCTAATCGTAAGTCCCTGAATAGTCTTCATTATTCCAGGTTCATTATTCTTCAACTAATTCATCAGCTTAAATGTAGGCAATGGTTTGCCTGCTATTAGAGTCTTCAACAGCAGCTATTGAGACCCATGGGATTCATATCTCTAAGGGTTTAACGATTTAGATCATTCATATTATAGATACCAATATATAAATCATTTGCGTAAAAAAATAAATTGAGTAAATATTGTTTTAAGTGTGTGTCTAAATAAATTACATCTGTCTTGAAAAAAATGAATGACAGTCATTTTTTATCAAAACATAAAATTTCTTCAATCACTTAATAATATTCAATCAATTTGATTTTTTTTTTTGGTATGAATGATCTAAAGCTAGGGCCTAATACTAATATCACCAGAGAGGTATGGTTTTAACTACTATAGAGTTTTTCTCCTCTTTTGTTTTTTTTTTTTGTTTTTAGTCCACTCATTAGACACCCTTAGGCATAATTAACTATATCAGAATCATTAGGCACCATATTTCAGTGTGTGTTGCTTTCAAACCATGTTCTGTTGCAAGTCATTGTCCTTAGGCTATGGGCAAATGGAGACCCTCGCCTGAACTTAGCTAAGGAAATTGAATTCGTCCAACGTGTTGTTCTTGGTCCATTGAAGCAGTGCTACTATTGACGCAGTGAGGTTTTAAACCAATTGACCAACACTTTGTTCTTTTAAAATTTATGTACTTAGTTATGTATAGTCCCACACATTGTATACAAAGAGTTTTTCTAATTCTATTCCCATCTCTAACACCAATAAGAATATCCAATTTGCTGCCACAACTAAGGTATCATATTAGATATAACCTTAAAGTTTGAACACAGGTGGTTATGTTATTTGTTCTAGAATTGTGGACCCATCGTTTTTTTATTTGTTGTTATTGCATGGTTCTTAATTTGTTGTTGTTGCATGGTTCTTAATTGTGAGATTTGAAACAATTTCGCTTTGAAAAAGAAACAATAAAGAATTAATTTGGCTTTATGGATTAATTTCTTGCTTAATTTATTTGTATTAGATTTTAAACTTGAAGTGTGAATAGAAGCGCTAAATTTATTTGTATTAGAAATCTATTTTGGCACCACTTTTTGTTCTAATACATTTTTCTTTCTTGAAGTTTATATGCTTGGGTTATTAGATACCTAAATTTTTTTGTCTGTCATTTTTTATTTTTGTAGAAGTCAACTGTCAATGAATTTTCGTAGTGGTATATTGATATAAAGAGTTATATTTTCTTTTTTTTCTTCTTAAATTCCATTGCTAAAAGCAATGGGATGGGTCTTGTCACGCCCCAAAACCCGGGGTCATGTGAAAATTCACCAAACATCTGTTTTATATGAAAATATAGGTTTTCATACATTGAAATTCGCCTGTTGAAACCAATGGAATACCCAACAAAGTGTATCTCTCATACATAAATGACATATAGTTCCAACATGCATACAGTATATCGTCTTACGGTGTACAAAACCTGCCTTCAAGAACAGGCACACCAAAAAAAAAAACTATAAAAGTCTTTCGCCACCACGGGCACCACCAAAGCTACTCCTCATCCACAGCATCACCTGAAAATGGTTTTACAAAAAATTCCACTCGTGAGCCGAAGCCCAATAGAAAACAGACTATAAAACTGTAAAGCAGGATATGCAATCATATGGTGGGAGCGAACTCAACCACAAAACCCCAAATGATTTTCCATCAAATCACCACGAGTCTCAAAATGGTTTTATTTCATAAAACCCCTGTTTTCAATCCTTAAAACCATGTTCTGCAGATAATGCAAATAAACCACCACAGTTAAGGAAAAACAGTAATCAAAATTTTGTTCTCTCACGGAATACAACATCGTGGAAAAAGAAGAAGAATATGATCCTATGTACCCACTCCATCACACGACGGAGGTAACAACGATAGACCCCTATCCATTATCTAATCCCTATACATCATGGGACTGGTTAGATAAATACAAGTTCTATACGGAACACCACAACGTAAAGCTCGATTAATGTGCCCAAAACCCGAGGGTACAGAGCACCCAACCACGCAATTTACGGGGACTAACCCGAAGGTATAGAGCACCTACGCTGTGCACGTTTTCGGACTTACACCGAGGGCAACTCATGCCAAATACCCGTCATCCCGGTACATCTAGATAATTTTCTAAAAACTGAATCATTGCTCGAGTACGAAAATATTTCTCAAATATACAATGTACATGCATATACAGATCCATCCATCAACATGGAGATCAAAACATAACATGTAAAAATATGAGTTTCAAAACTATACAACATACGTATAAAAGAGCCAATCCATGAACCATGGAGATCAAACCAAATATGTGAAACCATATTTCATCAAAACATTTTAGAAATTGTGCCTCAACCCCAAGAGTTAGCTCCAAACCTCCAGAAACACGTTTTTCATCAAAAACCCCTCCTTTTTCTCAAAAGAAACCTAACCTTTTTCTCCAAAGGAACCACCAAAAAGCCAAGGTAAACAGCCACCATTTCAGTCGACTGGACCCCACCCCAGTCGACTGAAAAACACACTGGAAAAACAACATTTTCGAACAGAAAACATTTCAGTCGACTGACCCCTCGAGTCTAGTCGACTGAACCTCCCAACTCAAGATCCAGTCGACTGAACTCTTGGGTTTAGTCGACTGAACTTGCCCAGAAAATGTTTTTAGCTACGATTTTGACCTTCTAATCCTCAAACCAAGCTTCATAAACATCCGTTTTGATACTTATAGGCATACCCGAGCGCAAGGCTATCACAACACCTCCCAAGAAACACCTAACAACCAACTTCATCCAACCAAAACGCCGAAAAATAGTTTTCACCCAAAATTGGATCTAGAACATAAAATCACATTTCATGCGTTTTTAAATGGAGAAACAACAAAAGATTACATATAGTACCCTTATACAGTAGTAGAATCAGAGATCCTACCACGTTGGGTCAAAAACCTGACGCCTCAATCTCCCTACAAATTCGAGCTTCGTCGAAATCAAAATTCGTCCGGATGGATGCGTAGACCACGATGCCAATAGCAAGAATCTGCTATTGGATCATTGAAAATCGAGCCCCGAGCCCTCGAGAAGTCAGAGAGAAGGTAGAGAGAATTTGGAGAAAATTTAGGAGTTAAGCTTTGAAAATATCTTTTGAAAATATCTAACTCCAGATATTTATAGGCTTCCAAAATATCATTTTTTTTTTAATTTTCAAAATTTGCACAGAAACTCCCTACAACCCCGGGAAACAACCCCGCATGCTTATTTCAACTAAAACATGCATTAAAACGCATATAAGCATATTAAAGCAAAAATGCCAAAAAGGCGTCAAAACACCGAATATGCATATATATAAAAATGAAACGGTACAGGGTCTCACAGGTCTTATATGACTTATTTTAAATTAAAAAAAAAAGTCTTTCGAGAGGTGAAAGGTGGGTTAAGTGGTCGGTAGTGGTGGAGGGGTTGATTATTAGAGGACTATGCGGCTTTAAGGGGTTGATTATATATATTTATCATGAAGTATGTACTCATATATTTATTTGTTCAATTAGGTATGCACTTTTCTTTGTTTGTCATACAATTTTGTAGCTATTTTATTTAGATACTAAACTAATTCCATTAGTTATGTTTTGCGTTGTACTAACTTGATGAACTTTAACTTGGAGACCATTTACCATTTACCATTTACCATTTACCATTTATGTTTGCAATAGTTTTCAATCAATGACTAAATGCAATACTACATCTGGATATATCTAATAGCTCTTGCCATGTTATTGGAAGCTACACATTGAGTGTTGTCTCAAGGAAAAAAAATGGGACAAAATAAGCTCTCCAATTTTTTTGTTCAATTTCTTAACTGGAATTTTTAGTAAGCAAAATTTCACAAATTGGGATAAATCTCAGTGGCATGGGTGTCCGAGTGGGTGATTAATCTATCTAAATGGGATAAAATGTTGGCCAATGTATGTATGTAAATTGTCACGTCCCGAACCCCGGGGACCCGTGAACCAACCCCAAACTGTTCCGCCTAAGGATCATCTTCTACAACTTTCATTCACAATAGAATTTGAGTTTCGACTATATAAATTTTTTTATACAACCACATTCTCGCACACATCAAATTTAAAGCAAATGCTTGAAATCTCAAGAGTTAATTTACAACCTTAATATCTTTAATTACAGTCCTCTATCCAGGTTCATATACAATCATAATGCAAAATACAAATAAATACTAGATTTTCCTTCTAGTCTTTCCCAAAGCATCCCTTGCCCTAGTATCGTCCCTGGTTTTCAAAACCTGAAATGGTTTGATAAACATACGTGATCCGAAGCTTGTACGATATAGATTAGCTAAGATGTAATGCATGATTTGTGAGGTGTGATAGGTGCAACCGAAGTAAGATGCAAATTTTCACCAATTCATTATTCCTTCACATGTACACACACCACGCACGCTAATTTGTTCCCATTTATCCTTTCATATTATCCATATTATCATCCCATTATTCGATTTTTCACAAAAATCGTATCACAATTTCATTACCCGGTTTATCACAAAATCGTATCACATCTAATGAACCGGTGTCGGATGCAGCATATAGAAACCTCTCTCTATTAATTCCAAATAGGCTACGCGAAGGCATTGGGTAATAGATAGCTCTATAACTCACCACAACACAACACCACATTCGGGGAGCTAACCCGTGGGCATGTGGTCCCCATCTTGCGTATGTTTTCGGTCTTTCACCGGGGAGCCGCTAGCCCAACTTAATCCACATCAATCTGTTGGGATGCGGAAAAAATTTTAGAACCGGCACCGTAACCGTAAAAAACGGCGCGTGCATTTTTCATAAAAAACAAGAACAGTATTAACCTAAATACTGTTATACATTTATGAAACTTGTCGAAAAGTTTCAAAAACTCCTGAATACGTTGAAGACGACCTGGCAATCTTCTCACGTATATCCCGGACGCACTACGAAGATCACGATCCGTGGGCACCGATGCCGATCGAAGTTATTTTCTTCTTTGATTTCTTCTCACACTTAGTCTCCAAGAAGCTATAATAAAATTGCCAAAAAGAGAGAGAGTGGGGGCGGTAACTAGAGGAGGATGATTAGGGTTTTGAGTCTCCTATTATGATATATATATATTCACTAAGATATAGAAGGCATGTATATCTTTCTTAAGATATACATGGTAACAATATATATCTTCATACCAAGAAATTAGACAACTGATATATATATCTATAAAACAACTCCCATCCCCTCAATTAGAGCCGGCCACCAAGGGAGTGATCCCTAGGCATGCCAAATTCTAAAACCGCCCTCCATTATTTAATTTAATCCCCGAATGTTCCGGGTGGCAAAATCGACATTCAAATTAAATTAAATAATTACCAAAATCGATAAGAAAATATCCGTGCGTATAATGGGCTACGTGAGGGATCACGAGAAAGTATAGGACTCGGGCTAACCGTATGAGAAAAT
>JAUMHN010404137.1:0-15393 GCA_032360265.1 Heliamphora ciliata
ATGAAACTGACGAAGTACTCAAAGTCACCTCTAGCCCAGATTGTCATAGGACCACACACATCAGAATGAACCAGCTCAAATGGTTCTTTAGCTGTATAGCCTTTGGTCGAAAAAGGACATTTTGGTCATCTTACCCTCTAAGCAAGATTCATAGACTTGAAGTGCCTTCACTTCTAATGAACTCAAAGGTTCATCTGCTACAAGTCTGTTTATCCTTTTTAGATTAATATGACTTAAGTGTAAGTGCCAAAGAAACGCTTGGTTCATTAAAGAAGAAAAATTTCTCTTATATGATAATGTAGATGTATTATTCATTTCAGTCAGTTGCAGTGTAGGAGACATTAAAGTAATAATATAAAGATCATCCACCAATGTACCAGAACAGATAATCCGTTTATTATTCTTAATAACTACAGAGTTATTAAAATAAATCAAATATCTAGCCAATCCAAAAATAAAAATTAAGTTCCTTCTAATGGCTGGTACATAAAGACAATCTCTTAATATTAAAACCCGATCTCTACTAAAACTGAGAGTGATATCTCCTACTGTAACTGCTGTTACTTTTGTATCATTGCCCATATGTAGGTAAATCTCGCCATCACTAAGTTGTCGGATTTTTTGAAACCCCTATAATGAATTGTAGACATGATTAGTAGTTCTAGTATTTACACACCAGTAACCGGTAGATAATATCGCTAAACATGTTTCCACAACCAGCAAACAGAAATTACCCTATTTGTTCTGCCTTCTAAGAAATACTGGACATAGCTTTTTCTAGTGCCGGGTCTGGTTGTAGTAAAAACATCTGCCTTTCAACTTTTTTACACCAGTCTGTGGCCCACTAACTACCCTAGAAATCATGTCTCCCTGTTTCTGAATTTTTTTCTTCTTCATGCCTTTTGACCCAGAGGAAGAATCTTTTTCAGAAACAAACTCATTTCCTGATATTGAAGAAATACCATTTGTAGTTAAAGTTATATCCAAGTTCCATTTCTAGTCAACAAAATTCAATCCTGTAAGTTTATTTTCTTTGAGTATAGAAGCGAGTGGAATGAAAAATATTTTTATCTTGAAAATCACATAATTAAAAAATTGTTAATTATGATTAGCAAAATTTTAAATTTATTTTAATTTGGTTCTCTTTACCATTTTAAAATTAATTTGCCAGCAACCTGGTAACCTGAGAATAGCATGTCTCGTTGGGAGGACATCTACTATCTTTCATAAGACCCGACAGACTAATTTCTTTTAATTTTACTATCTAGGCAACTGACCATGCCAACTAAAATTAAATAACTGACATAGTTTCGGTCTAGTATATAATAGCAGTGACTTAGTTAGAGAGGATACTATTATATATAGCTAAGTGTTAACCATCACCTAATCCTAAATTAATTGCTTCGCAATGAATCCTTCAACTGGAGAAGTGATCCACACTAATAATTATCCTGAATTATCCCTAAAAAAGGATTGTACTGACGATACCGCAATTAATCTGTTCATTGGGGAGAAAAGGCTTACTGCAGACACGCAAGGTTTAATTGCATCACCTACAAACTGGTGATGGAGATCGCAGGATTTATCTGTGAATAAATTTTCTCTCATATTTAGATTTTTAAAACATTTTTGAGGGTTATAAAAATTCGTTTAATTAAAATAAATTTATTAATTTCGAAAGTCACACGATTTGAAAGAATCAATAGGATAAATAAAACTAATATTTATCATACACGTAGTTAATATAAAAAAATTAAATTAAATGCAAGATAAATATTTCATATTTATGATCGAATTAAAATTCTAAAAAGTTTCAATCTCTTGTTCTGAATAAACTTCTTGTATTCTAATTGCATTAGGATATCTTGATTCTATCCTGTAGCTTATAGAACTCCTTGCTTCAGTTGGATTCTTTTAAAAAAAAAACCCGTAGCAAACAAAGCAAAACCCGCAGTCAACCAAACAGTCCTTAAAACAGTATCCAATTTAGTTTAAAATTCCTCCAAAAATTCAGCTGTTTGGGATTTGCGTGGAATTTGCACCAGATGGAATTGTATTGAAAACACTACTGAAACTACTCCACTTGGGATGCTGCTCACACCTGGAATTGCGCCGAATAGTCTAGAATTCCGCCGGTATTTGCACTATTGCTGTTTGGAATTTGCACCGCAGATTTGGGAAACCAGCGCACAGTGCTTGTTTTGGAAACTGTTGTGCGCTTGGAGATTGGCTGCTGTTGCGCCAAAACAGCCTGGGAAAAGCGCATAGTGCTATTTGGCGCTACCGTTTGGATGGAAATTGTTTTGCTTAGGAATTGCCGTGTGGCACTTCCGCTATTGGGAAAACTGGCACTGCTTCTAATTGGTTGCTTTTTACTCCCTTGCTTGGAAACCGATTCAGCAGCCTAAGGCTGTGATTGGAAACCGCCGGCCTGTTATTGGCTTTTGTGCCGCGGCTTTAAAGCAGCGTTTGGCTGCTGCTTTTTTGAAAACAGCCCATTTTTTTATTATTATCCAGAAAAAAATCTGGAGAGAAAAAAAAAACTACAAAGCAAATGCCGGAACCACCGCCGGTTGCCGCCGCCTTCATTTTTCCACTTGTTCTTCATTCTTCTTTTATTTTTTTTATTACATAAAAAAAAATAGAAACTGAAGAATAATAATTTTTACATTGATCCTATGCCTCCGTAGAGTTTACAATCAATCTACCACGATCAACCATCGTGGTTAAAAAACATTAAATTAAATCATCATCCACGCATTCAATTAAACATAAAAATAAAGGACGATCATAAAACCGGGATATAGAACGCCTGTAAAATAAAATTAGCAACAGTTCTAAAACTACCCGACCCCGATAACCGTAAACAAAAAACAGAACGGCTCTGATACCAATTTGTTGGAGGTAAAACTACGAAGATCATTGTTTTTGAAAATGAATATCGGTAAAAAAATTAACTGGACGACAAACGCTAAAACGGGCTCCAGATAAAAATTTTGACGTCGAACGATCAAAAGAAAACCCGTGTAACCAAAGTTAATTTAGAAGAATACCTTTTGTCGATCTATTCTTCAACTATGATTTGATTCCAAGTAG
Source organism: Heliamphora ciliata (assembly GCA_032360265.1). Taxonomy (NCBI): domain Eukaryota; kingdom Viridiplantae; phylum Streptophyta; class Magnoliopsida; order Ericales; family Sarraceniaceae; genus Heliamphora; species Heliamphora ciliata. Next base: position 3,097 of record JAUMHN010404137.1, read on the forward strand.
AAATTCCAGTTAGATCTTCTACTGTATTTTCTTACGCGATCTTCGAACGTAGTGTGGACTACGAACTATCAAGAACTCGTATCGCCAGAACTCAGATATATTTAGTTATGAAAGATAAAATATGATATATTTGATATATGATATATGATCTATCAATTCAAACTGGTTCAGCCTACCTGCGTATATATAGGGCTACAGTAGAAAAATGAGGAGTAATTATGAGTAAAACTTCTAGTAGAACACAGATACCTACCAGCGGTTTCTGTAATAATGGAAAGATGCAGCGGTTTCTGCAATTTTCATAAAATACTGAATTACAATTCACACCACTAAAGAACTATAATTGCACTTTGATCCATAATGTCAAGACCTTCTTGTATTGAGCTCCTGTTATTAAATGCATATCATTTCTCCACACGTTAACATTCCCAATACCCGCCAATTAAATTTAATTACTGAAAATTTAATTTAATCGGCATCTTGATATTTCTTAAGCCCTTTTGCTTAACTTATTTGACCGTCGGATAATCAAATCCATCAACAGGGTTTGGCCCGGTCAAAATTTATAAGCATCTTTAAGGGGGTATCGTCTATCCCGATCTATCGAAATGTGAATTTCGTCAATAATTAATATTTGCCATATAAATAATACCGCTATCCAACTTACCGAGAATATAGATCCATATAAGATCGCACTCTCTAATAAATCAAAATAACGAATATTAAATATATGCAAATCAATAATTATTTCAGGATTAAGAGGATAAACACTATTCATAATAATCTTGGAGTGTGAATTAACTTATATAGTCAGTACAAAATTAATAACCCCAAATGTTCCATTCAATACACACAGTGTACTAACACAGAGAGTCGAAATAATAAACGATACTATATCTGTTCCTCGTAACCGAGACAGGCATACTAAAACTCTGTGCTACAGTCGTATCGATGGTATGTCTATTTTCATCTAAATTATGAACATAAAACTTATATTCTGTAAGAACCTAAAATATGATCTTCTGTGTACAAGCTGTATTTAACACACCATATTAAATATTATACAGAATATTAGACATCCATGCATATCAAAAAAATAATAGACATACATTGCTCATAAAGATTCTCATAAAATAAAAAATTAATTTTATTAAAAATAAAATTAAATACTAAAACTTGATTTTCAATATACCAATCCTAACAAAGTGAAAGGGCTTAAGGAATACCAAGATACCGATTAAATTAAATTATCAGTAATTAAATTTAATTAACGGGTATCAGGAATCTTAACGTGGGGAGAAATGGTAAGTATTTAATAACAGGAGCTCAATGCAAGAAGGTCTTGAGATTATGGGTCAGAGTGCAATTATAGTTCTTTAGTGGTGTGAACTGTAATTCAATATTTTATGGAAATTGTAGAAACTGCTGCTTGTTTTCCATTATTGTAGCTACCGCTATGAGCTTTGCTTAATTTCAAAAATCGCTAATACGTGTCTGTGTTCCACTGGAAGTCTTACTCATAATTACTCTCCAAATTCCTGTTGTAGCCCTATAAATATGTGGGTAGGTTGAACCAGTTTCATAACTTGTCTTCTAAGAATAAAGCTGTTCAGATTCTGTCGGTACATGTTCTTGATCGATTGTAGTCCACCCTACATTCAAGAATCGTATAAGGGAATACAGTAAAAGATCTGTCAGAAGTTTCAACTCAGATTCAAATTGTAGTTGAAGATTCGACCGATAAAAAGATATTTTTCTAAATTAATTTCAGATGCACGGATTTTATTTTGAACGTTCGTCGTTAAAAGTTTTATCTGGAGCTCGTTTTGGCATTTGTCCGTCCAGTTATTTTTTTTAAAATAATCATTTGCAAAAATAAAGATCTTGACAGTGTTGTCTCCAACAGTATCAGGGCACGAACCCAGGCGGGAAGGATATAGACGACGACCGCCACTTTCTAGACACCATCACTCCTGACCGGGTGCGTCATTCATGCTTGAGTCCGTTCCCACTTCTCATTTTCTTCATATACTGTTTGCTGACAAGTTTCCTTCCTTTCAGGTCCCCTGGGATATTTGGGTCAACATGGAGAAGTGAGCTAGAGCCGATCTGATGCGGAGTCAGATGTTGTCCAGACCCGTGTCTTATTGGAGGGACCATTCTACAGAGAGTGGTACCTTGGTGAGCGCGTCATCTGGCAGTCCTTGGGGTATGACCATTTTCGTATCCCGAGGACACCTCCAGTTGGGATGCGACAGACCGACTCCCTCAGTATGGCTGAGATCACCCGCGCCACGATGGGTATCGATGCTGCTACGCTAATCAAGGGTGAGGATCGTGACTATATGGTCTTCGCTCAAGGAAGGCTCATACCCGTCATGAGGGCTTGTGCCGTTGTGCGAGGTCCTCCTCCGGCTGCCCTAGGTCTTGTCCATCTTGAGTTTCCCTCAACGGTGGACACCTTCATGGACAAGAATCTCCATTAGATCTAGATCCCCGAGCTGGCGGCCTAGGAGATTCTTCTTCCTCCTGGCATGGAGCAGGTACGTCATCGTTCCTTTCCTTCTTTCCATACTGCTCTTTGTGCTTTTGTATTGCTTTTCATATCTGTCTGTACCGATTCTCATATTTGACTGTACTGATTCTCATATCTGACTGTATTGATGTGGTCTCTTTCCTTGACAGATGCCTCGGGAGTGGTGCGACTAGTGCCTTCGTCTTATCTCTGGCTTGAAGGTACTTGTCCGTCGTTGGGATGCTGCCTTCCGAGCTCAGGGCACGGAGCCTCCTGCTCCCCAAGGTAGCCCCGCTACGGTATGCTCCTCATTTTGCTATGTTCTATCTTTCTGTGCTTTCCATTGCCCATTTATTCACATATATGGTTATCTGATATGATCCTCTCTCTTCTTTCAGCGTGGTCGCGGTAGGGGCCTGAGGACCCGTGGAGATCATGTGCCACCGACTGCACCAGTTATTCCTACTGTACCTTCCGTTGGGGCCTTTGCATATGATTCCACTGTTGCTGCTTCTTCATCTTGAACCTAGGCTTCCAGTACTGCACAGACTACCACTGGCTCAGAGGAGGCGGCGGAGGAGACTAGGTCATCATCTGGGGAGTCATCATAGGGGGGCTACGTGGTTCGGAGGAACCCGGCAAGAGTGATTGACTTGTTGTCGGCCTACTACTATTTTTTACTTCTCTTCTTTCTTCTTACTGTACATGGAGGCCTGCACGCCTATTCTTGCTTGGGCCTACGTGCCCGTTTGATACATTTCGATACTCTGTTCTGTTATGCCACGCTGACACACTGCTTTGACGACGCACACTGTTCTGATACACACTGATGTACGCTGTTCTGATACACTGTTCATTCTTACTGCTTCTAAGATACTGTTCTAGTACATTGTTCTGATATAATGTATTGCGATTCATGGAGCCTTCGTGCCTTGGTTTTACTTTTGGCCTGCGTTCCTTGACACACATACCATATACACACGTTACTTTATTACTTACGATAGATAGGGCCTTCGTGCCTTTCGGTTTATATTTTTGGTTATCATGGATGCTTATGACCCTTTCATTTATGTTATGAAAATCAAATTGATTGATTAGACCTTTGTTATGCATGATGTATGCTTTGTGAGTTGAGGATTGCCATATAAAACTGTTTTCATGTTGTAAGTTGCTAACAGGTTTGTAACAGCAATTTGGGGCATGTTGACAAAACGGGGGTAGGCTGTTAAAATTTTTGCATAAAAAAAGTTACGGCAGTAAGGAATGAATTCACGGCCGTGGGTCTTGGGTATTGCGACCAGTATCTTGGGATATCACAGCTGAAAGATTTGGGGACAAAATATGGCGGTCGTGAGTTGTGAGGTTGGGGGCCATGAGGAAAAGGTGGCGGTCGTGACAAAATTTCTTGGCACGAAACTCAGAGCAAATTTTGTGGTTCCTTCTATTTCTGGTTCAATAAAGGGGGCAACTTTTCCAGACCACTGTTCTAGATATCCTGCATTTCTCTTTGCCTTCTTCATGGCCTACTCTTATAACAACTCCCTTTTGGCTTGGATGGGTGACTTATCTCCGGTCGAGCAGAAGAACTTTCTTAACTTTGGCTTAGACGCGCTATTCTCCTTGCAGACCATGAGGATCGATTGGCATCTTCTGCGAGGAGCAGCACAGTTGTGGTACCCAGATGTACACATGTTCCATTTTGGGAATGAGGAGCTGTGTCTGACGATGGAGGATTTCTCCTCCATCCTTGAGATTTTGACTCGAGAGGAGGTCATAGTCCTCACTCCTTTCTTGAGTCCCAGGGATAGGTTGATGCAGCTCTGCGGCTATTCTAGACGTGAGGCGTCGCTCATTACTCATGATAGATTCCTCGATGTGGCACAGATCATAGACCGCTTTGAGCGTCGGGAATCTCTTGGTGACTTCTCTTTCCAGCTTCAGCGTCGCTATGCCCTTTATATCTATTTTCTGGCTCATTTCTTCTTGGGGCCTTCGAACGGGTGGGCTAGCTCTTCTTTGGTGGATGTGGCTTATCAGATCCACGGGGGTCGAGATCCTGTTCCGCTGGTCCTTGCTGAGACGCTTCTCGGTATTGATGCAGTTCATATTGAGGGTGCCCCTTACTCTGCCGGTAGTGCTCTCCTGTTGCAGGTAGTCACTCAACTCTCCTTTTGCTTCACGTCTCTCAGGTTTTTCCACTCATTTTTCTTTCTATTTTCCCACTCAACTCTCCTTTTACGTCTTTCGAGTTTTTCCACTAAGCACTCATTTTTCTTTGTTTCTCTCAGGTTTGGTTGATGGAGAAGGCGAACTTGCAGGAGAAACCTATATCTGACAGCTACAGTGTGAAGTCCTTGGAAGGGCTATCTGAGTTCTCTGACCGGGGAAGACATCTCCAGGCTATGCCCCTAGCTAAAGATATCTTTAATGACTACTGCCATTGTGGGTCACTCGGGGGTTCTGTTGGTCGGCTTGAAGCTAGCCACTTTCTATCATCCATATCGTATTCTCCGTCATTTTGGGTATACTTAGGTCAGACCTGATGCTGCCGTGAGTTATTTGTACAGTTTCGTGCATTGAATCCCTTTCTTAGGTTAGTACCAGCGAGCCGGGTCTATGCGACTGAGGAATGCCAATCTGTGGAGAGTTTGACAGCAAACTTTCAAAGGATTACAAGGCTTGGCTTGGGACAAAGGTAGAACGCAGTGTGAGACAGGGAGGAGATGCAAAAAGGAGAAGGACTTGACTCTTCTTCGCTGTATTTCGATATTTTGTTTGTTTCTTTCTAGCTCTTTAGGATGAGGACTTGCGAACCTCTCTTGTTTTGAAATTAAAATTGAGTTAGTAAAACTTCTTAATGAAAGTTTCTCCACTTTTGTTTGTAGTAATTTCTGAAACTATTCTTTAGATTTTTGTTTTTGGCAATATAACCAATTTATTAGAAAAACTTAAAGCAAGCTTTTACATTGATCAACTACTTGGACAAAGTTACAAAAGGGGAATTTCAAACAAAGGTTTGGGCCGAATTTCTAATAGAAGCTGCCTACGTATCCCAAAGAAAGGGAATCAAGCCATAACGTAGTTCGAGACCTGGGTTACACTCGGGTATTGACACTTTTTTGCAGGCATTCTCTCAGGGGTAGAACTTTTTGAGTTAGTCTGAGTTGATGGGTGTAGTGAAAATATTTCCGTTCAGATCCATAAGAATAGCAGCTCCTCCTGACATCAAAGTCTTGACAAGATAAGGTCCGGCCCAATTAGATTTGAACTTGCCCCTTGGGTTAAAGATCGAAGTTCTGATTTCTTTGAGGAGTAAGTCACCTTTCTTCAAATTTCGAGACTTAACTTTCTTGTCAAATGCCCGAGCTATCCTTCTTTGATATCCTTGAATGTGAAACAGTGCTTTAAGCCTTCTTTCGTCGAACAAGAGCAATTCTTCGAATCTGTCTATCGGCCATTAGGACTCGGGAATACTGCTTTCGGCCATTATTCTCAGCGATAGAATCTCTAACTCTATGGGTAGAACCGCTTCAATTCCATAGATCAACGCATACGGTGTTGCTCTGGTGGAAGTTCTAATCGATGTTCGATACCCCCAAAGTGCAAATGGCTGCTTTTTCGACCAATATTTACTTCCTTCTATTGTCTTTTGTAGAATCTTCTTCACGTTCTTGTTCGTGGCTTCCACGGTTCCATTGGTTTGTGGTTTGTACGGAGAAGACTTGTGACTGATAATTCGATACTCATCCAAAAGATCTAAAACTTCTCCTTGAAAATGAGAACCATTATTAGAGATGATCTCATGCGGAACCCCATATTGATAGATAAGATTCTCCTTGGGAGGCCTTTAGAATAGAGTAGGAGGCGGCCTCGACCTACATTGTGAAATAGTCGATTGCTACGAGGATGAACTTATGTCAACCCAAGCCCTTGGGTGTGATCTTCCCTATCACGTTGATTTTCCAAACTGAGAACGGCCAAGGTGACATCATGTTATAGAGCTAAGATGGCGGCACATGTATGAGGTTTGCTTGAACTTGGCATTTCTGGAATCTTTGAACAAACTGGTGACAATATGCCTCGATTGTCATCTAGAAATATCCTTGGCGCATGATCTTTTTAGCCAGCATTATTCCATTCATGTGAGCCCGCAAACTCCTCTGTGAACCTCGTTCATCAACTTGTGTCCCTCTTCTATGTCAACACAAAGGTTATTAACCCCAAGATATCCTCTATTGTACAGTCTCCCTCCATAGATCACAAATTATGCATCATGCCTCCGGATTGCCCTTTGGTCCTTCTTGCTAGCTCGACTAGGATACTCCCCCTTCTTAATGAAATTTCTAATGTTGTGATACCAGGGTAGTTCATCATCGACTTCTCGGATAGCGAAAATATCATTAACCGTAGGTGTATCTCGTTGTTAGATTTCCAAGGGTCTCATCCTTACCCCAGGTGGTATTTTTATCATCGATGCCAAAGTAGCTAAGGCATCAGTGAATTTATTATGTAATCTCAGGATGTGGGTGAACACCGTAGTTTCAAAGCAAGGGATCATCACTTCGATCTCTCGGTGATACTAGATTAGCCTCTCTTTTTTAACCTTTCATTCTCTTTTTGCCTAGGAGACGACCAAAGCTGAGTCCCTTATAACTTCCAACTTCCTTGCCCCTAGTTTTAAGGCTGCTTTCAATCTGGCTAGGTAAGGTTCGTACTCGGCCCGATTGTTAGTAACCTCAAAACTCAACTTATAGGCCAAAGGGATATGGGAATCATCGGGGGTGATGAGGAGGATCCCTATCCCGTATCCGTATTAATTCGAGGCTCCATTGAAATACAAGGTCCACAGATCCTTATCGATTTTCATCACTTGTTCGTCAGGAAACTCAAACTCGGGTTCTTCTTCCCCTTTAATAGGGTGATTGGCCAAAAATTCTGCGATGGCTCTCTTTTTCACTAATTTTCTCGTGACATACTACAAGTCGAACTCAGCTAATATCAATAACCAACGGGCTAATTTTCCTGTCAATGATAGCTTCTCGAAGAGGTATTTGAAAAGGTCCATCCTTGAGATTAGAACAACTCGGTATGCTAGCATGTAATGGCGTAACTTTTTGGATGCCCAAACTAACGTTCAACAATTTTTCTCCAAAGGTGTGTACCGATGCTCACATTCTGTCATCTTTTTGCTTAAATAGTAGACAGCTCTTTGTACCTTGGCTTCATCTTCATGAGCGAGCATACACCCCATCGCTGAGTCAGTTACTGATAGGTACAGTATCAAAGGATTGTCGGGTTCTGGTGGTGACAGAATCGGAGGGTTTCGCATATACTCCCGTATGGCTTCGAAAGCATCTTGACACTGCTGATCCCATTGAAACTTAGTTCCTTTCTTTAAGAGTCAAAACAAAGGTTCGCAGGTAGTTGTCAAATTTGTAATGAATCGGTTGATAAACTAAACATTTCTGAAGAAACTCCTTATGTCTTTCTCGGTTCTCGAGGAAAGCATTTCAAGGATGGCTTTGATCTTTGACGGATCCACTTCTATGTCTCACTGCGTGATCATAAACCCGAACATCTTTCCTACTGTAACTCCAAAAGCATACTTCTGAGGGTTTAAATGCATCCTATACTTTCTTTTCCGCTCGAAGAATTTTCTTAGTGCGACGACATGCCCTTCTCAGGTCTTGGAATTTACGATCATGTCATTAACATATACGTCTACTTCTTTGTGTATCATGTCGTGCAGTAACATGGTAGTAGCCCTTTGGTAGGTTGCTTCTGCATTCTTCAGCCCGAACGGTATGACCCTATAACAATAGGTCCCACAAGGTGTCATGAAGGTAGTATTTTCTCGATCTTTCGGTGCCATCAAAATCTGATTGTACCCTAAAAATCCATCTAAGAAAGAGAAAAATGCATTCTTAGTGGTGTTATCTATCAATACGTCTATGTGGGAGAGGGGGAAGTCATCCTTGGGACTAGCCCTATTAAGATCCCTGAAGTCAACATGCACTCGGATCCTTCCATCTTTCTTCGATACTGGGACGATATTAGCAACCCACTTCGGATACTCTATAACCATAAAAAATCCAGCATCTATCTGCTTAGTAATCTCCTCCTTGATCTTAAGCGTCCAATTCGGTTTGATCCTTCTAAGCTTCTACTTGACGGGTTTGGCATCAGGGTAAAGAGGGATTTGGTGTTGTACGATGCCGAGATCTATGCCAGACATATCTTCGTAGAACCATGCAAAAACATCTTTAAATTCTTTTAATAAAAAAATTAACCGTTCACGTTCCTACAAAGATAGTGTAGAACCGACTTGAACTAGTTGTGGATCTTTTTCATTGTTGAGATTTATTAAAACAGTTTCTTCAAGTACAGGTTTAGCCCGCATTTCTTCTTCCTTTTCAATTAAAGGCTTTAATTCTTGGGGGATATCCTCCTTGAATTCTTCAGAATTTTCAAAATCAATGCAAAATATTTGAGACACAGTGAAGTAAGAAGAATCTAATTTCATTTCATTGATTTCAAAGGGAGTTGCAACCTGAGACTTAAAGCGAAAAGGGCTCGAAATGCTAACAGACGCATTCCCGACAAACTTACCATTACAAACAATGTTAGCAGACTTGATGAAAACAGATTCAACAGACTTGGATTTCAACTCACTTGTTACATCATGCATAAGAAAAGATTTAAAAGACTGACTCTTTTTCATCACATCAGCATCCATGATAAGCGTGGTGTAATCCGCAGGCGCGCTAGCTTCCATCATCAACATGTCCTTGTCTTCCTGGTTGCCTATACTCGCTCGGGCCATCTCTTCATTGAAGAAAAAATCCAGATCTCCTTCCTCACAATGGACTACCCAGTCTGTTGGCACTTTTTCAGTGAATCCCACTGCCATATTTTTGCTTCTTCTTCATTGTCAGACAACTGGTAGCCAAAAAAGATTTCTAGCCATGACAACTTCTGTTTAGTCTTCTCCTCTATCCATGGCTCAGGTAACCCACAATAGGGAAAGTTGTCCCCTTTCTTGATACAACGTTCATTCAACGTCGGTCCGTATTTTCTCGTATTTGACTCTTCAAATCTGGCTTATACCCAAGTTCGTATCCATGACGATTGTGGTTCACGAGGATTGGTTCTAAAATCCCTTGCAAATGCTTACCCAGTCTCATTCCTGGAAAATAGGACATTATCTTCATCATGGCCACAACTTTGGGGATCACATAGTTTTCTTCTTCATTCTCAAAACTTGAATTGCCTTGGTCTCGTCAAAGTCGAACCCATTTAGAAGGAGATCCTCTTCCCCATGTTGGATCTTGAGGGGTGGGGTAGTGTCACGAAGCGGGATTGGCTAGTCATTTCACCCGATATGGCAATAGTTACTCCTTCCTTGATCAGCTTTACTTTTTGGTGTAGGGTTGACGGGATTGCTTTTATCGACAGTTCATGTAACCACGACCTCCCCAGCAACAGATTAAATGAGGCCGGTACATCGAGAACATGAGCTTCTACTTCGCTCTCCAGCGTTCCCACTATCACAGCGAAAGTTACTAGGCCCAACACATCTCTTGTTGTATTATCATATACCCGTACTCCTTGGGCACTCGGCTTGAAGTCTTGCATCTTCAGTCCCAAATAGTAAGCAGTTCGTAGCATAAACACATTAAGAGCAGAACCATTGTCAACCAAGACAACTGGCACCCACTTCTCTAAACATTGGACGGTTAGATGTAACGGCTTGTTATGAGACAACCCCTTGGTCAGAAAGTCTTTGTTACTGAAGGCGATAACATTGGTCTACTTCTCGGGTATAAGCATTCCAGCCAATTGATCGGGAGAGACGTCGATTGAGATGTCAACACTATTTGGAGCTTTCAAAACTGTTTGTCGGTGCTTATGGGATGCCACAAGTAACCCTTAAATGCTCACATTTGCCTGTGTCTTCCTGAGTTATTTTAGGAACACATCTTCTTCTTCGCCGCTTGGTTTTTTTGCTTGTTTTCTTGACTCTTCTGTTCCCTTACTCGAATGCCCCTTCTTTAACTGTACGAGCTTAAAATGCCTCTTGCTTCTTGTCAAATGTTCAACTTACTCCGCAGGTTCCCACAAACCCTCGAATTAGTCAGTTACTTCTCAAATTTCAGCCACCGGGTATGCCTTTCCTTGAAAAGTCCAAAAGGGACCCAAAGTTCCTAAGAACCTTCATGGTCATACGGTTCCTACACAATCGGATGTCATTTCGGCACATCTTCTCCTTTGTCATACTCTGTATCCATGAATTTCAGCTCTATTTCTTTCAATTTTCACAGATCGTTCTTTTCTTGGTACAAGATTTCCTTTACGTCGAGAGAGCATAAATCAGGCACTTCGGGTAGAGGAGTTTTTAGTTTCGGCTCATAGAGAGGGACGATGTCTACTGAGGGATCGGATATAGAACTTAAGGTTCCCAACAAGTTCACCTTGGGTGAGTTTTTCTCTTTCTCTTCATGCTCCTCTTTCTCCTCGATCTCCTTACTGGCTGGTGAATTTTCTTCATGTCTACTCTTATTATCAACTTCCTTTTCTTTCAAAGGTTCTCTTATTTCTGACACTACTTTCTTTGTCTCTTTAACTCTAAAACTTGGCTCGGCTTCCCCATATCAGGCTGCCCCTCTGTGCTATGCTGTATCATCACTCGGGACGGTCAGAACATTCCATTTGATGTCAATCCCAGCTTCTTCCAACTCATCTAATGCCTCAAGGCATGCCAAATCTTCCTATAAACGTCTAATTTCTTCATCTTCTTCATCATTTTCGTCGGTAGGGAGAAGACCTTCTTCCTCATGGATGATAAAGATCGAGAAATTATCAAAACCATAATCTATTAAATCCTCAATAAGGTTGTTGATCAAGAACACCTCTTGACCGGACGGTAAATCTGCTCTGGGTTTTGGCTTCGTAACAGAGACTATGAATCTTGTGGGATTAAGAGTTTTCACCTCTTCCTTAACGGCATTCACATTTTGTTGGGCTGCATGATTTGGAAAAGGATTGGTAGTCACATTCGGCTTCTGAACGGTAATGGGTGGAGGAATCACCTTGTTATTTATCAAACATTGGATCTCATGCCGAAGCCTCATGCAGTTGTTGGTTAAATGACTATGCCCTTGGTGGAAGGCACAGTACTGGGTAAGATTATATTTAGCCGACAAAGGATTTAGTGGTGGGGTCCGTTCCAAAGGCTTGAGCAAACCCCTCTCAATCAGGCGACTTAAGATAGAGATCAATGGTATGGTGAGTTGGGTGAAGGTTCTCTTTTGGTTAGGAGACTGATTTTTGGTAGCTGGCTAGGTTGGTGGATTAGCTTGGTTCAGATTGGGATTTAACAGGTTCACTGTTAGGGTTGGTATACTGAAAATCATGTTTTTAATATTTAATTTTATTTTAATAAAATTAATTTTTTATTTTCTGAGAATCTTTATGAGTAATATATGTATATCATATCTATGCAATATATAGATGTCCGATATTCTGTATAATATTTAATCTGGTATGTAGAGTACGGCTCGCACACAAAAGATCAAATTTTAAGTTCTTGCAGAATATAAGTTTTATATTCATAGTTCAAATGGAAATGAACATACCATCGGTACGACTGTAACACAGAATTTTAGTAGACCTATTTTCGTTACGGGGAAAGATAATAGCGTCGTCTATTGTTCTGACTCTCTGTGCTAGTACACTTTGTGTGTATTGAACGGGACATTTGAGGTAATTAATTTTATACTGAC
>JAUMHN010404146.1:0-15393 GCA_032360265.1 Heliamphora ciliata
AAAAACATCGGTCAAGGGATTCATGATAATGCGTTCTATGATCTCCATTTTCTTCTCGTTGTCCATCTTGAGAAGATAGCTTTCCAATTTCTCTACCATGCGATCTAGTTTAAAAAAATCGTACTCTGCCATAATAATACCAAGAAAATCAACAAATCTCGTTTTTTCCTCCATCATTCTTCTTCCTTTCTTCTTCTTTCTTTGAAAAAGTTAGATGAACAGGGGATGATTGAGGGCACAACTTTGTGCTGTTAATTTGAGAAGAAGTGCTGAAATACAATGGGAACCTACGCGTATATATAAACATATCTGTAGGTTTCCTAAATTCCAATGGATTGGATTCCTGACGTGGGTTCTTGCGCTGAGGTGTCTAAAATTGAGATTGGGAGGAACTCTATGCTAATGCAATCTCTACACTCGTCGTTCTAGTGTATCCCAACCGTAAAGTCAAGATTTTGAATGAAATGGACGATCAGATCGAATGGAATCTAATCTGTTTCCATAAACGCGTTTAACCAAAATCTATCTCTAATATTTCTTGTTTCTTGTTTCTTGTTTCTTGTTTCTCTCTCTAGATTAGGAAACCCAACCCATTCTTTAATTCAAGAGACAAACCCCTGTTCTACCGAACTTCTAATACCCCTCCCGCCAAAACATTCTTAAACGGAATTGACTCGTCTCATGTATGGAAACGTGCTCATGTGACATTTTTTTTTTCTTTTTTTTAGGGTAATTATTATTTTTTCTTTTCCTATACTAGTATTGCCTTTTAACTATTTATAAACTATATGAGCTTGTTACTTGTAGAATTTTTTTATTGTAAAAAATAATAACTCGTCAAAAAGATTGCATACTAAAGATTTGTCATTTGTGCATCAAAATAATTTACTAGTCTCAAACAAGTATTATCCTCTGAATTTTACGGTGCAAGAAAAATATTATTTTTAAAATTTCAATTGTAAAAACTATAAGCTTGATTTTTCTAAATATCCTAACTTTTAACAGTTGTAAATAAATCTCAAGTCGTGTCAAGTATTGGTGCAAATAAGAAAGAAAACTATTTGACCTCTTACCAATAAATTGATTTGTATTCTATTTGATTATATCAGCTTTAACGGGATCTGGGGTTCAAGGGCCCAAGGGTCTAAGGGCCCAAGGGTCTGGAGGTTTAGGGTTTGGGGGTATGGAGTCAGGGGTTAAGTTTTGGAGTTTAGGATTCAGTGGTTGAGGTCAGGGTCAGAGTTTTGGTGTTGAGGGTTTTTAGGAGTTCGAGGGTTAAGATTGCCAAGGTTTAGGGTTCGAGGGTCAAGGATCTAAGGTTTGGGGTCTAGGATAGGGTTATGCTTTGAAGGTTTGGGGATCGGAGGGTCCAAGGATGCAAGGTTTTGGGGGGTCCAAGATTTGGGGGTCAGGGACAAGGGTCGGGAGTTGAGGGCCACAAACCGTAGGTAGGTGTTGGGTTTTGGAGTCTAGGTCTATGAGCCGAGGATTAGGATTTAGGGTTTGAGGTTTAGTGGTTGGGGGTCCAAGGGTTCAATGATCTAGGACCCTAGGGTTGGGGGTCGGGGCCCGGTGCCCGGGGACCTAGGGCCAAGGGCCGTGGGTTGGTATCAAGTTTTGGGAGCTGAGAATGTGGGGTCCAGGGGCCAAGGGGTCAAGGGTCTGGGGTCAGGTGTATGGGGGTCAAACGTCTTGGGGTTGAGGGTTATGGGCAGAATGTTAGGTTCTTGAGTCTCGAGTTAGGGCTAGGTTCGAAGGTTTGGGGGTTAAGGAGCCATGGGTCAATAGTGTAAAGGGTTTAAAGTCAGGGGAAAAGGCCGGGGTCTAGAGGTCACTACCACCGTTGCTTCCACCACCATCACTGTCAGCAATTTCAACACTACTACATCCACTAGCACCAGTATTTTTGAAATCGTAACGAAACACACAATAAAAATATTTTTCTAATGAAAATATGTTATATCGAAACAAACAAAGCATCAATTTTTTAATTGTAAAATGCCAAAATTATTGTGTTCTTATATGACTAGTCATTTAGCTTTATGATTAAATCATAGACTTTCAAGATGCTTAAAATAACAAAAGCAAATGAAATCTGTCACATTTGTATAGTTTTTCGTTTTTTGTTTCATTTTATAAAAAAAAACTGAAAATTTGTTTGGTGAAACAATCTCGAAAAAAAATCATAAGGTAACCCATTTTTAAGTCAAAAATTATTTTTGCACCGAAAAAAAAGCAATATGTAAACAGAGTGTACTGTCATACTATTTACTAAAAAGAAAAACTATGAAAACAATTTCTAAGGTTGTCAACTTTAAAACTTATGTTCTAATATAGCATGTAAAAAGGAGATGCTAAATCCACACTTTTTTACTAAGTACATATACTATACGCATTAAAAGTTTGTACAAAATGCATAAAAAGTTGTACATATAACTGTAATAATTAAGAAAAAAAGTATTTATATTTAAAAGACCTCATGTAAATCGTAATCCGTAATAATTAAAATGTGAGTGTCGGAGGGCAGGGAAAAGGGGGCAGGCAAAGTCATGACCCACCCAATTTTTTTGAAAAACTATTGTTTTTATATACATTGATCTTGTTAAATATATTACTTTATGTACAAGCAACCTATTCAACAAGAATTAAATGAGGTTTTTGTTAGGGTTAATTAGTGATTAGTCGTATTTGAGGTATTTGTAAGGGGATTATTCTTACTCTATTTTTTAAATACATTTAGTCACAATCTTTTGAAAACTAATTATGCTTGACTGATTAGTCCCTATTTAGCCTTCGTTTGGTAACTTGGTTTTAAGTCGACTTTTTAGTTTTAAGCCATTTTAAGTTAAAAAGTCAAAAAGTTCAGTTGGAAAAACCATGACTCTTAAACCACTAAAAAAGCCAAATAAACTCAATGTGAAATTTCATGGTTGCCCTTCAGCCTAAATAAGCTAGAATATTATTGTTTGGTTAGAATTTGTGTAATTTTATAGAAGGATAAAATTAAAAATTATCATGAAAAAATCAAAAAGCCAAAAAATAAATAGGCTAAAAGCTGGGAGTTAAAAAATGAGACTTTTTGAACTTTAAACCAAAAGTAAAAAAAAAAGACGAGGTTTTAAACAAACTTAAAACCGATAGCCAAACGAATTAATGCTTAATGTCTAAGAATTAGACTTGTGACTAATAATTATCCCTTTCGTTCTTTTTCTTTTCTTTTTCCATGCACAATCTGATAAAAGAGTTGGTAACACACAAGTGAGGAACAAAAGAAGGGAGAATCAACCAAGAAAAAGTTTGAAGTTTGATGCCTCTTCGGTAAATAACCCGACAATTATGTTTCATAAGATCAATGGTAAAAATCTCAAAACCAAAGTTCAGATTCAAAAACCAAAAACAAGTGCAGAACTACATGATACACTAAATAACAATTGCGGACTTTACAACCGAAACCGCCATTTCAATGGATGTGATAGAGAGCGAAACTACTACACGTTTATAATAGACAGCTACAGAGCAGGGTGGAAGACTCCATCTCCGCACTTCATACAATTTTCTTTGTGAAACCCGTCGAACCATTCTTTGAGAAATAGCGAGAGAAATAGGGATCTAGCATTGTCAATGTGCCAATTTCTTGAGGTGTTGAAATGTCCACTGCCTTGAATCGAGTGATCATAACTGCAAGGTCAGAATGAATAAAAAGTAGAAGAATGGTATCCCGATCTCTTGGTTTTATTAGTTCAAAAATTATTATTCAATTTAGATCTCACTATCTACTCCATACTTTCCAAACATGATACAAATAATAATTTGTTATACATAATTTTATTTATTTTACGCCAAAAAATATATAAAACCTAAGAGTATTACTTTTTCCTTCTATCACCCTAAATCCATCCCAGGCAATAAACATGACATTTGATAGGGATGTAAGAATTCGAATTTGGTTAGAAGACAAATGCTGATCATTTTCATGATTGGTCAGTCATAAGTGGTCAGCAATATATATATATACATATATATATATATATATATATATATACGGGCAAGTGTTATACACGACACGTCAGGTAGAGGGTCAATGCAATCATGATACAGTTATAACCAAATTACACGTGGCATGTGTGACGTCAGTCGTCAGGAATCGTTATAACGAACACTCCACTAACAGAAAGGCACGTCTCTTTCTTTGGATATTCTCCCTAACTTCATCTCCAAGAAAAACCTAAAAATTGACTTGCTCGTCGGAGAGGTTATACCGGAGTTCCTCCAGTGTGCTTTTTAACGAGGTCTTCATCTGTTCCAGAGTTAGGAATTGCTCGTGATGATCGTATGAAGATTGGACACCATCAATTGGCGCTGTCTGTGGGATTCCTTCTTTTACTTGGCGTGCCGTTTTTCAGACGGTCCAAACGAGATCCTTGGTGGAGGATGCGAATCGTGGGGAACTACCTCTTGCAGAGGAGGAACTTGACGGCTCACAACGTCTTGCCCTAGTTCAGAGTAACTTCATCATCTCATGAAAGGCATTTTCGAGTTAGTTCAACAGAACCAAGAACTCTTGCAGCGCATCAGGGTGCAAAGTGTAGCGCCCCCCCCCCCCCAATTGATCGACAACCCATCGATCGAGATAGTGTGGCTCGTAATCTCCCTTTATGAGACGTTGTGGAGGAAGAGGTGGTGGGTAAGGTCAATCCCAATTTATCGCTCAATCAAGGAGGGGAACTACACGTTCCACACAATGAACTAGAACCTTCAGCAGCTTCAACAACGTTGGATGCGCAAATTCATGAGGTTAAAGCCCAAATCAATGAAGTTATGGAGGCCATTAGAGCAAACACTCCTTCCACGCTCGAGGATTTGGTTCACAAAATGGGATCACCATTTACACGAGCAATCGTGGATACTCCCCTGCCTTTCAAGTTCAAAATGCCTCAGGTAGACATGTTTGACGGCACTTCAAATCCTTAGGATCACTTGGATACTTATAAATCCATGATGTACTTACACGTTGTGCCAGAAGAAGTGATGTGCAGAGCATTCCCAACCACCCTACGAGGTCTAGCTCAGCTGTGGTTTACCAAGCTTAAACCGGAGACCTTTAGCTCTTTTCCTCAATTGAGTAAACTATTTGTAAATCGTTTCATTGGAGGTCACCAGCACCGAAAACCCGCAATCTTTCTCCTTAACATCAAACAGGCCAAGGGCGAGAGTCTGGGAGACTTTGTGAATCGATTCAATCATGAAGCTTTGCAAGTTGATGAGGTCGACGATAAGGTCGCTTTGGCAGCATTCATGGGGGCCTTATTGACATCAAGGTTTTTGTTCTCGTTATCTAAACTCCACTAGCCGATATGGCTGAATTGATGGTTAAAGCTCAGAAGCATATGAACGCCGAGGACGCTGTGGACGCGAGGCATGTTAAGCCATCAGATGGACTGGTCAAGGTGGAGAAAAGGTAGAGAGCCTGATCAGAAAGTTAATAGGGGTTATCCTGATCAGGTCAAGGATTAAAGAACCGATTTGCCTTCCAAGAGGCAAAACGATGCAAAGTACTGGCACTATACTCCCTACACTGCGACGCTGGAGCAAGTTTTACTCTACATCAAGCGAGACCCAAAATTGAAGTGGCCAGCTAAGGTAAAAACACCTCCCGAGAAGCATTCCAAAAGTAAGTACTGCCGTTTTCATAAAGACGATGGTCATGACACCGACTAATGTTTTGACTTGAGGGAAAAGCTAATTAAAGATGGAAAGCTCGATCATTTCCTGGCCCGTGACTGACCAGTGCATGACAGGGAACCCAGACGTCCTGATCAGCGTCGCACTGACAGAAGTCTTGAGCGACGTGATCAGCCACATTTAGAGATCATAACAATTGTAGGGGGATTCGCCGCCAGAGGTACCTCTAGATCATCCAGAAAGACCCCCACAAAATGGCTATGGGATGACCAGAGGAAACCACACGACCAAGATCTCAGGTTAGAGGGCCTTAACTCAGCCGAATATACCATTTCGTTCTTTGATGCAGTTTGACGGGACATCCAGCAACCACACGATGATCCTTTGGTAATCAGTTTGCCGATTAGTAATCACATGGTCAGATGAATTCTGGTGGACAATGGGAGTTTCGTAGATATTTTATTCGCAAATGCTTTTGAACAAATGATCATCGATCGAAACAAACTCCAGCCCATGGTTTCCCCTCTAGTCGGCTTTGCCGAGGATAAGGTATACCTTCTGGGCTCAATTCAATTGCCTGTAACCATAGGTGACGGTCGAATAAAACTCTCAAAACTCTTAACGTTCCTGGTCATTGACAGCCCTTCTGCATAAATATCACACTGGGTCGAACAGCACTCAACTAGTTCTGTGCAATAACTTCCACCTATCACATACTGCCTAAATTTCCCACTGATTAGGGAACAGGCTATTCCTGACGTAATTAGAAGTCCACCCGTGAGTGTTATGTTACTTCATTACGGGAATACACCACTAAGGAAGCCTTGAGCATCGAAGAAATTGAAGCCCGAAAGGAGGGTGTGTGCCAGGGAGAACTAGCGGAGGATTTAAAAGATATCCCTATCATTGATTTTGATCCGACGAGAACATTGAAAATCGGAGCTCAGCTGCCTAAAGAACTCAAGCAACAACTCAGCCAATTTTTATCAAAGCATAAGGTCGTCTTTGCCTGGTTGCACGAAGACATGACATGCATTAACCCTGTCGTCATGGTCCACCGCCTCAATGTCAACCCAAAGTTCAAATCGATCAGGCAAAAACAGAGAGTTTTTGCTCGCGAACGAAACGAGGCTATCAAGGAGGAAGTGTCCAAGCTAAAGGCCGTAGGCTTTATCAGATAAATCAAGTACCCAGAAGAGCTAGACAACGGTGGTAATGGTCAAAAAGGTAAATGGAAAATGGAGAATGTACATTGATTTCACCGATCTAAACAAAGCATGCCCTAAGGACAGTTACCCCTCCCACGAATAGATCTTCTCGTAGATTTGATCGCAAGTCATGAGCTATTAAGCTTCATGGACGCATTTTCTAGTTATAACCAGATATTAATGCATGTTCTCGATCAAGAGAAGACTGCTTTCATTACCCCTGGAGGTTTATTTTGTTATAGAGTAATGCTATTTGGGCATAAGAACGCTGGTGCTACATACCAACGATTGGTCAATGCGATGTTTGAGCAACAGATCGGTCGAAATGTAAAGGTATATGTTGATGATATGTTAGTAAAGAGCAAAAAGGCTGAGCAGCATAAGGCTGACTTGTTCAAAGTATTTTCTATCCTTCAACAATACGCTATGAAACTTAACCCCACTAAATATGCGTTTGGTGTTTTGTCGAGAAAGTTTCTGGGTTTCATGGTCAGCCAACGTGGGATAGA
Source organism: Heliamphora ciliata (assembly GCA_032360265.1). Taxonomy (NCBI): domain Eukaryota; kingdom Viridiplantae; phylum Streptophyta; class Magnoliopsida; order Ericales; family Sarraceniaceae; genus Heliamphora; species Heliamphora ciliata. The sequence continues at coordinate 7,400 of JAUMHN010404146.1, forward strand.
GGCTAATTCAAACAAAATAAAGGTGATCCTAGACATGAAACCCCTCGAAAGCATCAAAGATGTGCAAACATTAGCCGGGAGAGTAGTAGCACTGAATCGTTTTGTGTCAAGAGCCACTGATAAATGCCTACCATTCTTCAAGATTCTCAAGAAAGCCTTTGTTTGGTCGGAGGAGTGCCAGCAAGCTTTTTTGAACTTAAAGGAGTATTTAACCATACCCCCTCTCCTTTCAAATCTCGTTCCCCATAAAGAACTGTATTTATACTTGGCGGTGTTTACGATTGCGGTTAGCTCAGCACTGATCAGGTCAGACCAAGGACTTCAAAGACCAGTATACTATGCCAGCAGAGCCTTTTTAAGGGCAGAGGGTAGGTACCCTAACATGGATAAATTAGTTTTTGCCCTCGTCGTAACATCCAGGAAGCTCATACCATACTTTCAAGCTGACACCAAAGTCCTTTTCACTGATCATCAGCTTTGGAAGGTCTTACAAAAGCCTGAAGCTTTAGGGAGACTGATGCAGTGGGCAATCGAATTGAGCCAATTTGACATATAATATAGACCACGGACAACAATGAAAGGATAGGTCATGGCAGACTTTGTCACCGAATTCACATGGGACGCTCAGTTAAGTAGGATTGGTCGAGAAGAGGGCAATGACAATGAGCCACATAATCAAATAGGTAGCCCACAACTTGATTACCAAAAAGTATTGGTACTTGATATCGATGGGTCCGCACGAAAAAAGGTTGAAGGAATAGGTTTAATCCTCACATCTCCGTATGGAAACCAAATCAAATATGCGGTCCGACTCAACTTTTCGGTGACCAACAATGAAGTCGAGTATGAAGCCTTGCTGTGGGGGCTTAGGGTAGTGAAAGCATGCGGTGCTAATCGAGTCTTGATAAAAATTGACTCTCAGTTAGTTGTGAACCAAACGAAAGAAGAGTACAAAGTCAAGGGAGATCGACTCAAGGAGTACAAGAAGTTAGTGGACAATCTGATAAGGAAATTCCAACATGTGACTCTCTCACAGATACAACAAGAAAACAACCAAGAGGCTGACCAGTTGGCACAACTGGCATCTTTCGAAGCATTCACAGCAAAAGAGGGGGTTATAACAGAAGTTGCATATCACTCAAGTGTAACCAGTATGAGCAATAAGGGAGGAGTCATGGAAGTCAGAATCATATCCTAGGCAGAGCCGATCATGCGGTACCTCGAAAAGGGTGAATTGCCCAGAAAGCTAAAGTTTAAGGTGGCAAAATATGTTATTTTGGATGGAGCACTTTACCGAAAAGGAATCTCAAGCCCCTACTAGCGGTGTGTGTCTGAAGAGAAAGCTCAATATGTACTCCGAGAGGTCCATGAAGGAGTTGTGGAAATCACGCTGGTGCTAGGTTATTGGCAGGAAAAATTATCCGCGCAGGATATTACTGGCAAACTTTGCTGGCAGACACGAAAATGTTTGTAAGAAAATGTGAAAAATGTCAACCTTTTGCAAACATGATCAGACAACTGCCCGCAGAGATGATGGTGCTGACCAGCCCCTGGCCCTTCGAGCAATGTGGATTAGATCTAGTAGGCTCATTACCTATGGCAAAGAGACAAATGAAATTCTTGGTGGTGGTAATAAATTATTTTAGCAAGTAGGTAGAGGCAGAGCTATTGGCAAAGATAACCAAGGCAAACATCACTTAGTTCGTATGGAAAACTATTATGTGCCGATATAGAATCCCTAGGTAAGTCACTCACAACGGTAAGCAATTTGACAATTGCATGTTCAAGGGGTTTTGTGAAGAGCTCGGCATACAGCTACACTTTGCCTCTCCATCGCATCCCCAATCTATTGGGCAGGTAGAAGTTACAAATAGAACATTACTCAAGATCATCAAGACTAAGTTGGGTCACTTAAAGAGCCTATGGTTGGAAGAGCTTCCAAATGTGTTATGAGCCTATTGAACCACTGTTCGAACACCAATAGGGAAAATTCCATGGACTCTTACTTTCGAACACGAGGCAGTAATTCTAGTAAAGATCGGGCGAAATATTTTGGCCTGAACACGAATCATCAAGAGCTTAGGGCACAGCTGAACTTGCTGGAGGAAGTTAGGGATAGAGCAGCGGTGTATCAGGAACGAGCTAAGAAGTATTACAACTCTCATGTGAAAGAAAGAAAGTTTAGCCCAGGCAATCTGATGCTCATAAGGGTATTGCCAAACACCAAGAATCCCTCAAAGGGGAAGTTGGGAGCTAATTGGGCGGGACCTTATGTGATCATGCTCAGATGCGGCGAAGGAACTTATAAGTTACAAACAATGAAAGGAAAGGAGCTAGCCCGTCCATGGAATGCAAAGTACCTGAAGAGGTATTACCCCTAAGAGATAGTGAAAATTTTGTCAAACGGCGACTTCTAATTGAATAAGAATTGTATAAGTATACATCATTTTTGAATGAATATCAGAGTTTTATTTCACATTTCATAAATACTGTGAATTTCAATAATAAGTAAGCTGAGCATATCACAATATGACTAGCTAATCACTACAGGAGCCTGGACCCAAGGGTTAGAGGGCTGAGCAGATCACAAGATGATCAGCTATCAACTATGAGAGCTTGGACCCAAGGGTCAGAGGGCTGAGCAGATCACAAGATGATCAGCTAATCACTACAGGAGCCTGGACCCAAGGGTTAGAGCGCTGAGCAGATCATATATGGTGATCAACTACCGACTACGAAAATCTTGACTTACTAGTCAGAGGGTTGAGCAAATCACGAGGTGATCAGCTATCGACTACGAAAGGCTTAGACTTAAGGGTCAGAGGGCTGGACCAATCATACGAAAGCCTAGACCTAAGTTTTAGGAGTGGGCATATCACAGGTGTGCATCCATAATTAATTATCAAACAATAAGTATGCATTCAAATAACCAAAGGTAATACGAGGTAAAATACACCCAACACAGGCAAAGTTTTGCAAGCAAACACTTCTTAGTCATGTGTACTTACCATCAAAGTCAATCACCACCAAATTCTAAAAAAAAGTAAAAGAGTTTTAAGAGTAAGCACCCAAGAAACCATCACCAAGTTTTTTTAAAAAAAATAACAGTGTTTCTATCATGAGAGAGAGAGAGAGAGAGAGAGAGAGAGAGAGAGATAGTAATCATCTAGGGATCGGCATAACCAGACTGGATTTCTTCCTCGGCATAATCCTCCACAGGAGAGCTGACCAGGGAAGCATCATCTTCTTCTACCTTGATCATAGAGAAATCCTGACCAGAGAAGGCATTCAGCGCCATAGCACGGAAGGTCTCAAGCCTATTCTCATATTGTTCGGCCAACTGAACTTTCACCTCCAAGGATTCCATGTGCTCTGCAATCCGGTTGGTCACTAATGCCTCCATCTCCTTAGATCTTTTCAAGTCCTCCACTGCTGCGACCTTCTTCGTTGCAACAGATTCTTCCAGGGCATCATACATTGACTAAAGGTCATGAATTTGGCTCTGTTGGATGCCCATTTTACCAAGGGCTTCTTTCTTTGCTTGATTTAACCCGTCTATCAAATCTCTGGCCTTCTAAAGCTCGGTCTTCAAGCGAGAATTGTCTTCCTTCAAAAGGGTAATATTCCGAGCAGCAGAAATTGCCTTTTTCTCGAACTCCTGGAAGGCAGAGAAGTACTTCTGCATTCTCAAGACAGCATGATGAGCTAGAGCAATTGCCTTTGACCAGAGAAAGGGAAGGAAAATAGAGCTTAGTAAATTTTTTTCCCATAACACTATATATGCAACAATGAAGAGAACTGACCTTAGCAGCCTCTTGGTGAAACCAGTCAGCTACGGTATTGACAGTCAGAGCATCCATGGCATCCTTGTCGATGGGAGGTATGGATTCCATGATCATCTTGAGGCTAGAGTCCCCGTCGATGAAGATAGAGAAGGGAGGAGAAGCAAAAATTGACTTCTGGGCAGCGGAGGGTGGAGCGATGAATTTTTTCATTTTGTGACGTTCGGCTATGGGAATCTTATCAAGATCAACGGAAACGGTTTGCTGATTAGACGAGCTTTTGTCAGCATCTCTGTCCTTTGTTCCACCGATGGTTTTCGTTGTCACCGCGCTAGGGGTGAATTCTTTGAATGTAGAGACATTAAGGTCTTTGGGCAGTGTTTTGTGTTTGGAAACAGAAACTTTGGGCCTCTTGGGAGGTGGTGCGGATGAGCTACCCGTGCCTTGGGCAGATCTTTTCTCTTCTAACTCCTTCAATTTTTTTTGAACTTCTTTATCCACTAGGCTCATTTTTCCTCCACATAGAAATACCATTTGATCAGTCGTAAATGTCGACAACTGCAATAGATAAAGTGCTTATGTGATGAAGGCCAGAAAGATCACTTTCCCTCTTTGTGGCGCCAGGATTTAGGGTTTTGGTTCAAAAATAAGGAATTCAAGAAATGTTTAGAAAATATTTTAACACTTTTGAAAACCGAAAGTTTGAAAACCCTTTTTGTGAAAAATAGAGTCGCCACTTAATTTTTGAGAAAAACTAAGAAAAACAAAAATAGACTACTGATCTTTAAAACATTAACCAGAGAAAACAAGGGTCCGGAGGCAAAGGTACGAACTGAAAAAGGTGTTAGGCACCCCGTTCGCCGACCATGAGCTTGTTCTCTACTAATCATCATTAGTTCTTAATTATATTTCTCAAATGCATGCAAATACAGAAGATGGGGGCAAAGAGAGAACATTCAAAATTAAAATAAAAATATACATAATATATGTATATAGAATGCCAAACAAAACATGTAACAAAAGAAAATCCTAAGTTCTACAACATGTAATTTCTAACTAAATGATACATGGAGCAAATCACATGTAATAGCACCAAATAACCTAAACTATCTTAAACATGATATCAAATGAAGAGATGTTCTTAAAAAAATTCATTAAAGTCAAATCTTATCACATAAAGGTAACCACATGCAATATCCTAAAATAAGCATAATATGGCTTCAAAAAAGAAAAAATATATATCTTAAAATTCTCTAGATGTTAAACATACCAAGATTTTATTGCGAGTCATATACTAAAAATCAAAAAAATGTGATAAGTAGTAAAATGATGATATAGAACCAAAATTAAACTAAAACAAAACAAGAATGTGACAATTATTACATAGAAATGCAACAATCACCCACATAACAAAGAGAATATAATATGTGAGCGTAATATTAATTATTACAACCACATCGATGTTAGTGCCTAAATATAACAATAGTGATATTGAAAATCACAATCGTTGAGCATGTTGGCACTATTTTAATGAATGGTGTAATTAACAATATACTAGGTACAAATGTGCAATGTGGATAAAGTGAAATTAAGATTACTTGGATGGTAACAAATATCAATCAAATTAACCTAAACTAATCATGCTTATCATGGGTAATCACATGCTTACAATTTTGCAAACTAAATAGAATAACTAGATCACTATACAAGCATCATAAAGGATTGTAGTTAATTCGACCACTCCAAAAGAGAAGAAATAGAGAAAAAAAGGTCGGAGATCTAGACAAAATACTTGAATCGCTACAATCTAGGTGAATCCTTAAGTCGAAAATGGTGATTAACCGTCCAATCCTCACGGAATGTTCAAATTCCAGTTGATGAATCAAGAATTCAGTAAAGTATCGGTGTACTAAGACTCGTACTTCGACAAAGCAACAGGATGTTCGCGTCAAGACTCGTACTCTCTCGGTACTTCGGCATAGTACCCCTCTCTCAAAATTTGTCCTAAAAAATGTACTAGGGGTACAGTATTCATAGAGTTCATCAGCCAATGAGATACTAGCAATTTTTGGGACACGTCAAGGTTTTTGGAGTTGGTGGTCGCCACAAAAATGAAGTTTTCAAGGGTTTCTTATGGTAGTCGCCACTGTGCAAGGTGGCGCGGTCCTATGGTTGGAGTTGGCGGTCGCCACAATGCAAGAATGCAAGGTGGTGGCTCTAGGTTCAAGTTGGAGGCTAGAGGTTTGGACATTGTGGGTTCACTGGTTCAAAGATTTGGCTTACTTGGTTTGGATACTGAGCTCGAATCATTCATCGAGGATCATTTATAAGTACCATTTTCTTTAATTTCATCATCAGATTCACCTGGACCATCCTAAAATTAGGCGGGATCAAATTGGGGTGTTTATAGTGTTGGAGGCAAAACTGCCCAGATCATTATTTTGGTAAACGATTTTTCGATAAAAATAACTGGATGGGCAATCGCTGAAACGGGCTCCAGATAAACCTTTTTGATGTCAAACGATCAAAATATAGCCAGTGCCACCACAGTTAATTTAGATGAATACCTTTTTGGTCGATTCTCCAACTACGAACTTTTGATTCTAACTTAAAGCTCTGGTAAAACCTTCTACTATATTTTCTGATGCGATTCCCGAACGTAGTGTGGGCTACGATCATTCAAGAACTTGTACCGACAGAACTTGATCAACTTTACTCTTAAAGACGAGTTGTGAATATGGTTTATCCTACTTGCATATTTATAGGGTTACAGCAGGGACCTGTAAAGTAATTATGATAAAGACTTCTAGTGTAACTCAGATACCCATCCAGCAATTTTCACAATTAAGCAAATCTCTCAGCGGTATTTGTAATAATGAAAACTTTATAGCGATTTCTGATTTGAATGCTTAACTCATCTCCCGACGTTAATATTCTCGATACCTGTAGACACCCCAATTTGACGCCACCTAATCTTAGGTGAATCTGATGATGAAAACAGGTGGAATAGTACCTCAGTATGATCCTCGGGAGGTGATCCAAGCTCGGTATTTGAACCCAGTCATCAAAAACCTTCAAAATTAATAAAATTGTACCAAACCATCGATAACTTGTTTCCCAAGTCATTGTCAGAAGTGGCGACCGCCATGTTCATTGTGGAAGCCGTCAATAGAACCTCTTGGAAACTTTAGCAAAAAGTTGCGGCCGCCAACTACAACATGGCGACCGCCAACTCACATTGTGGCAGCCGCCAATAGAACCTTTTCCAATGCAGCGGCCGCCAACTTGCATTGTGGCGGCCGCCAATTCAAAATGGCCTGACGTGTCCCAAAACGTGGCAGCACCTCATTGGTTGAAGAATTCTATAAATACCGTACCCCGGCGTACGTTTTCAGAATGAATTTTGAGCGGGAGAGATTCAGCCGAAATACCGAGTGATTCCGAGCCCCGACACCGATACCTTGCCGAGATACTGAGTCCCTAATCTCCCATACTTACATTGAAGGCTACATTGGTTGGATCACCCCTCAAGGATTGGACAATTTGAGCTCATTTCCCGACTTGAGGATTCCCAGGCAATCCAGGTACCTCGCTTGGATCCCCGATCTTTCTAAACTCCACTTCTCTCTATTGGAGCGATCGGGTTAATTTCGATTTCAAAATTTTTCGATTATTGTCAATTTTGTTTAGTATTTGCAATATTAATTATTGTTCAATATAGTTTGGTTATTTTTTTTAAAAGTTTCAGTTATTATTTTTATTTCATTTTTAGTACATTGTTGCATTCTATTAATCCATCAACTTAATGCTAACATTCTCAACGGTTACAACTAATCAATGTTGTTAATCGTTATGATTAAGGTACCTACATAAAAATGGTTGTAATCGCCAATATTACACCAATTTAATTTTAATATTACATTTCTTTTCATTTTCTTTCTTTTATGTTAATTCCATATTCTAGCATTTATTTTATTTTTTTTAGTTAACTTAGTTTTACTTTACTAGCATTCTAATTATTCTTCTAGCTTAATTTTCATGTTAACCTTTGTTTAGTAAATAATGTAATTAACTTTCCAAACACTTACTTTCCTTTGCAATGCAGCCTTTTATTTCCTTAACTTAATGTAATTTCTTTAATATTCTATTTTCTTTTCTTTAGTGCTAATATTCTATTTTCTTTTAACTTAATATTTTCTTTTCTAATCTTTT